>WOGR01009032.1:0-11541 GCA_015342045.1 Leptinotarsa lineolata | reverse complement strand
GTCCACAGAAACTTTTCAACGAAGTCTTTGATCCACCCCAAATGTCTTCAAACCTATGGGAAGGATACCTCCAAATCAACCAGAACCAATGTCAGTCACATCCAGAAACACATTCCATAGGCAACCAAATAACCTCCAAAATAAATTTGCATCATCAGGTGCGTCTCAGGAAATTTACCAAATTGATGAAGAGTCACCTGAACTTGCTAATGCTAATACCTTGAATGACTCTAACAATATTCCTGATAACTATGACTCAGGATTCAAACATGACTATCACACTCATGACCACAATTCGGACGTTAATACCCAAACTTAAGTTTATGAATCCCTGGAGATTTTCTAGTAACCCCCGAAAATTTTTAGCAGTTTGGCCACATCAACCATGAGACATAACCACTGAAATGTACACCGAAATGAACAATAGCCTACCCTATATAGAAATACTTGACCCACCTATTAAATTGTTAATTGATATGGGTTGTTATCATTCAATGATGCGACCCTCTATTGCCGAAAAATTTTTTTCAGAAAGTATTTATTATAGCCCCTCTAAAATTGAAACAGGTATAGGTGAAAAAGAAGTTAGATTTTAAGTTGATTTTAGGTTCTTTAAAGAACTCAAATCAGACTAAATAATAAAATTCATTCCATTTGATTTTCATTCATTTTTCGATGGTATTTTGGGCCTGGGAGAACTACAAAAAATTAATTTCTGTGTAGATTTGGTTCAAAATTGTTTAGTTCACGAAAAAAGTAAAATTCCAATGCTGTTTAGAAATCCAAATAAGGAAGCTTACAGCGTAACTATCACTGCCAAGGAAATATTCTCAGTGGAAGTCCCTGTTTCTCAATATTCTGATGATATTTTGATACACGAATGCAATTTTCGAAATATATTCATCCCTGAAACACTCACGACCGCTAAAAGTGGATTAGCTAGAATCGAAATTCACAATTACTCGGACGAATCAATTTCAATAACTTTCAATGAACCAATAAAAGGTTCTCCTTTTTTCGATGGTCAAAAAGAAAATTTTGATTCATTTAATTTCAAAAATTCGAAAGTAAAATCCCCTTGCGAAAAAACTCTTGATATAACAAATTTAATTCGTTCGACCACTTGAATGGCGAAGAACACTCTGCTCTAGTAGCTCTTTGCAAAGAATTTTCAGACATTTTTCATAAAGAAAATGAAAAGTTAACCTTCACAAATAAAGTCAAACATATCATCAAAACCCATGATGAAATTCCCGTGTACTCAAAGTCATATAGATATCCATTCGTACATAAAGAGGAAGTGCGAAAACAAATTAATAAGATGCTAGACGATGGCATCATAAGACCAAGCCAGAGTCCATGGAGTAGTCCCATCTGGATCGTCCCAAAAAAGTTGGACGCCAGTGGTAAACAAAAAGGGCGTATCGTAGTCGATTACCGGAATGTAAATGAAAAGATCATCGATGATCGATATCCTCATCCAAATATCAATGATATTTTGTATAAATTGGGCCGATGCCAATATTTTTCAACATTGGACCTTGCTTCAGGTTTCATCAAACAGAAATGCATCCCGACTCCATCGTAAAAACCGCTTTTAATGTTGAAAATGGACATTTTGAGTACCTCAGGATGCCATTTGGGCTCAAGAACGCTCCAGCGACATTTCAAAGGGTTATTGATAATGTCCTGAGTGATCTCCAAAATAAAATTTGCTTGGTGTACATGGATGACATCATTATATTTTCGACAAGCCATGAAGAACACATATCCAACTTAAAACTTATCTTCAAGAAATTGCGCAGTTCTCGATTGAAAATTCAAATAGATAAATGCGAATTCCTCAGAAAGGAAGTCGAGTTCCTAGGCCATGTCATAACGCCGGACGGAATAAGCCCAATCCACGAAAAATCGAGGTATTTTAAAAATTTCCAATTCCCTGGTCAGCCAAAGACATCAAGTCATTTTTGATCGAACATTCGTCAGAATTCATCAATACTTTCGAACTATGTAAGAGAATACTGTGTAATGACCCAGTTCTACAATACCCAGATTTCGAAAAACCTTTTATAGTAACAACGGATGCCTTTAATTTTGTTATCGGTGCTTTCTTGAGTCAAGGCAAAATTCGAAATATTATAGGCCATACCTATTCGGCAGAAAATTTTTCATATTTACCGACCATGAACCTCTCCAATGGCTTTTCAGTTTAAAAGAACCAAACTCATGTTTAGTGAGATGGAGAATGAAACTCGAGGAGTACGACTATCAGATAATATACAGAAAGGGTAAACAAACGCCGATGCCTTATCAAGGGTATAAATAAATCAAATTGACAATGAATCAACATTAGTCAATCCTGGAGACATAGATGGTGATATAAATCATATCTACAGAAGACCTGGATAACTTGGTACAGGTATTCAGCCCCAATATCCAAAACAACAAGATAATAAACATAATATCTGATATTCAAATAGTACCCCCTTCTAATCAGAATCCATCTCATCGTATTATAATGCCGCCACCTAACGACGACGACGGTAAAACCGTCCACTCTGCTATAGAAAACCCAATACTCGAAATCAAAATAAACGAGTATTGCATCAATAAATTCACTAATCAGATTATATTCAATCGAAAAGAATCCGGTTCCTATCATGTTATTCGCAATAAACCCTCCGGCACAGGCCGCAAACAAACTGTTTATTTATCTGGCAACTTTGGACAGAAAATATTAAATTTTTTCAAAGAATGCGTGGACCCTAAAAAACTACCTTGCCCAAAAGTTAAATATTTTCCCAATTTTTTAAAAAAAAATCAAGCATTCAAACTTTACATTTCGACAAAGTTCGTCAAAGACGTAACTGACGAAAATAGATAAAGATAACTCATTGGATATCACCATGAAAAAACGTGTCACCACGGAATAAACGAGTCTCTCTTAGCCCTTTGAAAAATATATTATTGGCCAGGTATGAAAAATCAAATGACAGAATACATTAATAATTGAGACATATGCCAACAAGAGAAATATAATAGAAATCCACCTAAGATCAAATTTGCATTGACCCTAACACCGACAGACCCCTTGGAAGTAATTCACATAGATACATTTCAAATTTCTAACTACAAATTCTTGACTATCATCGACATTTTCTCGAGGTACGCTCAAGCATACCCCCTCGAACTCATTTGCACAGCAAGCGTGGTTTTCGACAATTTAATGACTTTCATTGCACATCACGGAATCCCTAAATGAATAACGTGTGATAGTGGCACTGAATTCAAAACTTCCTTACTCAAAGACTTCTGTACCATCAACAATATTAAAATTCATTTTACAACACCCGGGAATTCAAATAGTAACAGCCCAGTAGAAAGACTTCATTCAACAATTATTGAAATGTTTCGAGTTCTTAAAATGAGAGACCAACAAGCAAGCCCAATACGCTATGTTTGGGTATAATTCCACAATTCACAGTGTCACGAAACAAAAATCTTTTGACATTATCCACGGACGACTTGACGCTCTAGACCTGATATGTCTGACGAAATTATAATGACCGTAGAAATCGACCGTAAAAAAAGACTAAAAATTCTTTTTTTAAAAATATATGAAACCTCACTGAAACACACGACCAAACTTAACGAAAAACAAAATGAAAAACGTGGGGAACCCTCCGAATTTCGACCTGGAACCACGGCATTTATTAAAGATAAAACGGCATCTAGAAGTAAAAGTAAACCCCGCTATAGAAAGAAAACAGTAATTGAAGACCTAGGGACCAAAATACAGACAACAAAAGACAAACTCATACACAAATCACAAATGAAAAGACCCAAAAAATTATCTGTTCTTTCACAGAACAATGAAACTGGTGGCGTCATTGCTTCGTGTACTCCTAACGATATTCAGAATAGCGACTAGTGACATAAAAGTCACACCACTCAAAACTCCTTTACTCCCCTTCCACCTTGGAACTTCCAAAATAATCGAAACCAAACACACCTTCATCCATTTTGTCGAAATATTCCCAATTTTCAATCAACTAAACAATCTACGATCCTATTACAATAAAATTGTCGACCACGTCAGAAGTCATCAAGTAGCCAAATCTAATCAGCGAATGCCCCACAATAAAATAGTAGATGAAATAGTAGAAAATGACAAAATTAATCTTCCGCAAACACTTTTGTCCAATCTACTGAAACACGCCGAGTATCTTATTCTAGAAGTAATAATATAATAATAATAATAATTTTTATTTGCAGTTCCAAAATACAACTTTTCATAATTTACAGTATCGCAAACAAAGTACAAAATAAAATTAATAATATTGAATTTCGAAAGCTTTCGAAGCGCGGTTTGTTAAATTTAGTGGGAAAAACTTCCAAAAGGCTTATTGATACTCTAGACTCATACGATGAAATCAAATATAACGATGCTATTCAGGAACTTTAGCGTAACCAAAATTCCACTCTAAAGGAAATCACAATGCAGATATCGCTTTCAAAAAAGCTGATAGAGAATTACAATAATACAATAACTTTTTTTACTACTAATCAGCAAGTAATTAAAAAACGACAAGACTTTCTTTAATTCAATATCAGTCAAAACCTGATAGAATATTTAGGAACACAAACTACATTAAATCAGATTATATTCAATTGCCAAATTTTAATTATCTTTCTGCACAATTTAGAAGATGCATTAACATTTGCAAAATTAAATACATTACACAGCACTGTGATCTCAGCTACGGAGCTAGAAAAAATAATAAGGCATCTATCTCCATTATACAATAAAGACAGGATTCCTCAATTTGAAAGTTATATTTCATATTATCACTTGGTTGGCACACAAGTTACCTTTTCAGAAAACATACTTATATTTGCTATACATTTTCCAGTTTTCTCTCAAAGCACATTCGAAAAGTTTGGTTTATTTCCTATCCCAATTAATAACTCCACAATCGTCCCAAGTCACCCATTTCTGCTACTTGGAGAAAACCATCAACAGTACGAGGATGAGGTATGCCTAACAATCGAGGACACACATATTTGCCACGATCATTGGGATCTACAAACAGACGATTGTATAGCAGCCCTTATCAAAATAACCGACAATGCAAATTGCCGCACCGCCGGAGTCTACGTAGCCAACCCCATCATAGAAGCTATCTCCAATCAACACGTATTAGTAATCCCAGCTGAAACACCCCTGAAAATCCTGGAAACCTGCCAAAGTGATGAATTCACACTCATAGGAGAACCCAGCCTTGTTGAAATACCATTCAACTGCGGAATCACAATCGGAGATTTCAAATTATGGAACAAAAAATAAATTGTGAGAGGCCATCCTCTAACCATTCCAGAAATCGAAATAAACAAAATCGACCCTGAAGAGTTGAACCCAGAAAAATTCATCTGAAATCTATAGACCTGAAGAAAATTCATGAACTTCAACACGATGCCAAGTTTCTTCAAATCCAAGACACAAAAGTAATTCACCCTGCAGTATCTAGTTCTGCAAGCATCCTTATAACCCTCTTGATGGTTGCTGCCGCTGCATTCGCAATCTGGAAATTTTATAAGAAAAGAACCACCCACATGAAAGGAGACGACCCGTCCACGCAGAAAGTACCGAAAACAAACCAGTATCCCTCTTGTTTTCGTCTTAGGGATGGGGGAGTTATGAACCCGAGTTCGCTGACCCAGCATCAGTCAGGGATAGAGTTACATCCACTGTTCCAGACGCGACTACATGCTAAGTCGACATAACCAAACTTATAAATTATTGTTAATTCAATAATCATACATTCTTGTTGCCTTGTTTGAACTGTAAAGTTGTATTTGTTCAAAATAAAGTCTTTAAAAAAAGTATTTCCGTATATCGCATACGTAACTTACAATAACAATAAGTGGTTTGGAAAATTTGCCAAGAGAGCCAACGGAGTAGTCTACAAGCTAACGACGTTCGAAAAATATTAAGTAAATATTTTGTAACACGTATCGGGGCAGTTCCTTGGCAAATGAGTTAGATATGAGTAATGAAAAGGCTAAAAGTTTAGATTTGTTGAGATTGTAGGATACATTTTTAGAATGTTGTTTAATATTCTGTATTATAATATTCTACTAATATTAAATATGTTTAATAAACCCTGTATTTTCAACAAGAGATCAGGACGAATAAAACATGATATACAGAAAACTACTTATCCAATGCATTTTTTTCTTTATCCTCCATATCTCCGTAATTGTTTTTCAGAGCGCAGAAAACTTCTCTCCATGCATCCCTGGTTTGATTCCTATTTTCAAATGAATAAAATGTTTTGTCCCACAAAACAGGTCTTGCCTCCACTAGCAAAATAAGGGCATCATTATCAATATCATCAATTGCAATTTGTTGAAGTGGAATGGTCGGAAAACAACCGGCCGGTGTGCAAGTGTGTATTTAGTCACAAATGCCACTGAGTAACCGGTTTTTGCCGGGACGGTCGGCGATGCAGTGACAGTAGCCGGTTGCTCACCGGTCGGCGTGTGTGCCAGGTCCCGTTCCCACACATGGTTCTCTACTGGGATTCAAACGACTGGTAAAAAATCGGCCGTCCAAAACCGGTGTGTGTGTGCAATTAGCCTAAAGCAGTGTTTCTCAAAATGTGCGCCGCGGCACCCTGAGGCGACGTGGAACCTTTACTGGGGCGCCGTGGGCCACGGGTGAGTCTCAACGTTTTACAACTGGTGGAGTAGAATAAATATCAAATCAGAGGGTTCATGAATCAAATTTTCAGACTATTCTATACTGCCATTATGCACTAGCGACTAGCATAAGGTTACTAAATTGTTATAAGGAATATTTTTTTTCAACAACAAAATGATACAATATCACTTGATGTTTGTTGTCAGTTTAGTTTAGTTTTCAGACTATTCTATACTGCGACACGACGTGCCTTGTGTTTCTATTCTAGGAACACGTTGCCATGACGACTGGAAATTTCAGACATCACGCCAACCTGTACGTACTAATCAGCGCATGCAGACGTATGACTCATCTCTCGGACAGATGTTTCACTACTTAATTTCTTCAGTGTGAGGTTGTTTCTTGATTAGTGAATAAATATCTTGTCTGTCCTCAATTATTGGTGTTTCACATCAAATTTCCTTACATATGTTTAGTTAAAGTTTGCCTTTTTTAACTGTGGTGTGCAGAATGAAAAGGTTTTTGACTCCAAGTCCACAAGGCTCTGAAGATAGTGAATTACAAGACGGACACAGTTCTCGAACAGCAGAAAGAAAAAAAAATAATGCAAAGTACAGAAAATACGATGAATGGTATTTAGAATATGGATTTACTTATAATGGAGTTCATAATGAAGAACGCCCTCAGTGCGTAATTTTTTTTAAAGTTTTAGCTACTGAATGTTTGCTTCCCAGTAATCTCAAACGACATTTTGAAACACTCCATGTAACATTTGTTGGAAAACCTATTGAATTCTTTTAGAAAAAGCTATCTGGAGTAAAACAGCAAAAATCAGCTTTCACAAAATTTTCACGTAATTTTTTAAAAAGTTTTAGCTACTGAATGTATGCTTCCCAGTAATCTCAAACGTCATTTTGAAACACTCCATGCAACATTTGTTGGAAAGCCTATTGAATTTTTTAAGAAAAAGCTATCTGGAGTAAAACAGCAAAAATCAGCTTTCACAAAACACTCCCAAGTAAATAGCAACGCCCTATTAGCGTCTTACAAAGTAGCATACCATGTTGCTAAGGCCATAAAATCTATACTATTGCCGAGAATCTGATTTTGCTAGCAGCTGTAAATGTAATGAATATTATGTTTGGCGAGGAGGTTGCAAACCAAGTACGAAAAATGCCCATGTCAAACAGCACAATCAGTCGGCGAATTGAAAACATGGCAGATAATATAAGTGACCAACTGCTTTCATTATTGAAAGGTAAAGAGTTTGCCCTTCAGTGGGACGAAGCAACTGACAGAAACAAAGATGCATAATTGATGTGCTACGTTAAATTTATTGATGAGGGCTGTTATGTTGAGGACATTTTATTTTGTAAACAAATCAAAGGAAGGACAACAGGCCAAGATCTGATTGAAATTTCAGACGATTTTATGAAGGATAATAAAATTGATTGGGAAAAATGCGTTGGAGTATGCACTGATGGAGGCACCTCGATGGCGGGCCTGCGCAAGGGGCTTAAAGCTCGCATCCTGGCAAAAGCAACCAATGCCATTTTGACCCATTGTATGATTCATAGGGAAGCACTAGCTGCAGAACGCCTCAGTAAGGAGCTGCACGAAATAATGAAGACTGTTATTAGTGCAATCAACTTCATTAAAAACACTACCAAAAAGGCAAGATTTTTTGAACAAATGTGTAACGACATGGGATCGGAACATTCTTGTGTATTATTCTCCAGTAGTTCTCGTTGGTTGTCACTTTGAAACTCCTTTTCTAGGATATTTGAGTTGAGGCATGAAATATATGCCTATCTAAATGAAGATAATCATGCAAGTGCTGAGAGTTTTAATAATGAGGACTTTCTTTCAAAGCTAGCTTTTCTAACTAATTTGTTCGAAAAGTTGAACATACTTAACAAATCATTGCAATGAAACAATGCAGCCATCTTGAAGTTGCCGGACAAAGTGGAAGGTTTCAAAAAGGAACTTGAACTCTGGAAAAGCTGCTTAACTGAAGGTGATTTCACAAGATTTTCCACCCTAAAACAATTTCTTGAAGATGATGATTTAAAGGTGGAGGGCCATCTCAGTGCAGTGTTTATCCAATACCTATCCAGTTTTGAAAGTGTATTTTGATGAGTATCTGCCTGCCAACGACATTAATCCATCCAAGTGGGTATCAGATCCGTTCAACGATAAAGTGCCCATGGATCTGAATCTGAATCTAAATGGTGAAGAGACAGAGCAACTGATGGATATCTCAAAAGATACTGTTCTGAAATTGTCCTTCAAGACACAAACATTACTTGAGTTTTGGTCGAACGTTGAAAAGCAATATCCGCAAATTGCCAGAAAAGCGTTGCGAGTAATAATTCCATTTGCAACATCCTATCTTTGTGAGGCTGGATTTTCAGCTGTGGTAGTTATGAAATCGAAATATAGAGCAAACCTCAAAAAAGAAAAAGAAGTACGTGTGGCGATCTCAAAAATAGTTTCTGCATTTGAAGATTTAATTCAAGATAAGCAAGCACATCCCTCTCACTGACATTTTGGAATTGACTTTCTCAATCTTTTGAATGTAATATATTTTTTGTGCGATATTTAGTATCTGTATTTGAAATGGTTTTTTATTTTTGATCTGTAATTATCTCTAAGACATCTTAAAATACTAATAAAATACATTCATGAAACTTTCCTACAGAATACCTAATTTATTTTCTTTCCTCTAGTTCTCTAGTAGTCTACTTTGTTTTTATCAATGATAGCTAAATATAAGAAATATAGATGGATCAACAATTCGAGAGCGGCAACGACAGTTTGCACTCATAATACACAAAGGATTTTCCTACCACCATAATTGAGGTTATGTTTGCTTTTTATTGGAATGAATATAAACATACCCTTTTAATATTTGTAATAAACTATAATCAGTTTCGTTGGTGCATAACTGGAAGTTAGTGTTTTAGAAATGCGGACAGTGAAATCAGCTGATTTAGATTTATCGAGCGGTAAAGTTTTACCGTGGTAATTAATGAATAAAACGGAAATAAGCTGTTTTGCGTATTGTTTACAGCTGTGGCAATGTGATCATTTCCATGCAGCGGTAGGAAAATATTGTCATTCTTACTAAACATAGATAACTGAGAGTAAAGGTAATACGTCAGTAACTATTAAAAAAAATCCTCTGATAATATCGGTAATTGCAAAATACAATCCGTTCAGACAGCCACCTACATAATTTTATTAATTAAATATGTAGTGTAGTCTTTACGTTCGGGGCGCCGTGATAACCTTCAAAAAACATAAGGGAGCCGTGAATTCGAAAAGTTTGAGAAACACTGGCCTAAAGGTATTATAAAGTCAACTGACGACATATAGTGATTGAAATCAGTGTACGTGTTAATTCAGTGCAACTATTTGTAAATTCAAGTGAATTAAATTCTGGAGATTGAAAATTTATAATTTCAACGAAAATTTCGGTACCTATAAAAATGGACGGCAGACAATAATATCAATACAATATTGATAACGGGGAAAATATTGATCAACTTTCGCCTGTCCGAGAAGAAGATGAACACAATCTTAATGTCAAGGAAAATAATAATGCACTTCAACTTTCGCTTTGCCGTATGGAACTTTGTAGAAGAGACAGGTGATAGTGGCGATATTTCATCCTGTGAAGTCGAAACTACCAATCATAAATGCGAAATATGCAATAAATATTTCTCAAAAGCATGTTATCTTCGCCAGCATGAATATTACATTCATCGCGATTACAAACCGTTCAAATGTGGAATATATGGCAAGAAGTATATTACTGACGAATTACTTAAGCAGCATTCCGGACGACACAATCCAGACAAACCATTCAAATGTGTGTATTGTCTTAAACAATACAATCATAATATCTCGACTTCAAGCGACTATTATGTTAAAGCATAGCGAAGTCAAACCTCATCTTTGTGACAAATGTGACAAGGGATTCGTTAGGAACGACCACATGAGGAAGCACAGGTTGATACCTACATTTCTTACAAAAATAGTCACATTGATTGTTTCAAGTTATATGAGTTATGTGAGAAGAGTAGCTTTGTACTATAATACAGGAATCAATTTTTGTTAATTTTTTTTTGGTTTTCTACTTCTTCATATTAAAGTGAAAATTTGATTTCACACAAGGCAGAAATAAATAGCGTTTTCAATAAAGCTGAGCAGACTGAATATTTTTGACATAAACATGAATCAGAACTCGAAAAAGTATTTTATATTGTCTGAAATGGAACTGAAATGAAATAACTTTAGAATAAGGTGTGAGTCGACTTAAATTTCCATATGAAATTTTTGACATGAGGGTTGTTGTGTACTACGTAGAAATGTGACCCATTAAAAAGTGGAATCAGTTGATTTCACGATTTTTTCGGTCTCAATATTTAAATACTTATTCAATTCAGAGTAGACTATCATAATTCTGAATTTTAAATAATAATTATTTAAAAAAAAAAGCTTTGATGTAGCTATGTACGCAATATTGAATTTAATTAACACATCACTCGAAACCGGTGTGTTTTCAGATCAATTTAAGGTTTCCACTGTTGTTCCTGCACCGAAAATCAACTCAATTAAAGCTGAACATTTTAGACCATTAAATATACTACCAACTCTTGAAAAAGTGTAAGAAATGTCTATATAACCAATTAATTCAGTACTTTAATACCAATGAATTGTTTATAGGCATATAATTGATAAAAATTTAAAACTAAATAGTTATGCTGATTTCATCTGAAAAAAAATCTAAATTTTTTTTCTCTCTCTCGTATATGTAAAAAAGTGTCTATGTA
>WOGR01009031.1:0-11541 GCA_015342045.1 Leptinotarsa lineolata | reverse complement strand
GAAGGAAAAAAATTATTGTTGAGGAGCGGTGGTACAAATAAGGTACCACAACACTAGACAAAATTTTTCAACGATTAATGGATAAACTCGAATGATTCCGTGAACAGCATAGTCTACAGACATCATAAAAAACATCAGTTACAATTAACAAGAATATACCATTGTTTTACTTACTTTTGTAGGAGTTTTATAAGGAGAGAACACAATTCACGATACCCTTCAGTAATCATAACCTAAAATGACGCGTATTGTTGAAAATAGCGGCAGAAAGTGAGCGAATGGTAAACTATACAGTTGTATAACTGTATAATTTACACTGATTCTAGATTTGAACCGAGGCCCGACAACAAGTATTGGGAATAGGTGCTACGTTTTCTGGACCAGCGCCCCATTATGTACAATATTTTCTGGGTACACTTCATGAACCCGAGCTCCTCAAAGAGTTAACACGCTCATATCAGCTTCATTCGAATATTTGTTTGTAACCGACTTCTTTGGACTCGATTTTGACTTACTTCAAATTTTGTTCACTTATCAAGAATCGGTGACAATACAATGATTTCATAAGTTCATCTCATTATCCTGATCAGGATCGCCAGTATTGAATGAAATAAAGCAATTGGGCTTGAAATAGCAAGCCAAATTGAAAGGTGGATAATTATTATAGTTTCAAAAAGTAAAGAAATATGCCTTAACGGCAACACAGACTTGAAAATGAAAAATAATTTGGAAAAATTTATTTTGTTTCAAAAAAGCATGGAGTGCTGAGTCACATGAAAAATGTAGTCTACACAAATAGGCCGCAAAGAGTTGCAAGAAAGAAAAAGGCATGAAATTTTTACCATTCCTCCTCACACATTACTGTCAGAAATTAAATGGTGAACACTTTGAGCACCTTATTGAATACAATTCATTGGTCATCAAAACATGTTTTCTCTCTTTTCGTCCTGGCATAACTATTGAAATTTTGAATATTCTGGACATTCATTGAAAATGCATTTTATCATTTCATGTATTTTTATCAATCCTGAACAATTAGATTATTTATTTTTTGTGAAAAAATTATGATAAAAATGTGATCATAATAAATATCTACCATTTCATGCTTTTTCTTTAATGAATCATTCTAGAGTAGTTAGAAGTTATTTCCAAAATTCGATATTTTGATAACGATTGAATTTAGAAAATGATGTGTTTTATCAATTTGGTTCAGAATTTTGATCAGAATTGAAATAATATATAGGATATTCTGTTACAGGAAAAAAAACTATTCATTTCTTCAAAACTTTTTGACTGATCCTGTATACTCAATTTTTGATTAATGTAATAGGTTGATGTGTATCTCAACATTTGTCGCTAGCTATAAGAGCTTCAATAGATAATTGACCGTGTTTCCATACATATCAGCGACCCTGTACATAAATATGTTACTCATTTTTTGAGAAAGAAAGTTTCTACTACTCTATCTCGATACAAAATGTGGGAATGGAGTAGTAAGAAGCCAAAAACTTTCTTTCCCAAAAATTTAATCACTTCTAAAAAATATAACCCCTTCATGTTACTCATATATGTTACTGATATAATGTATTGATATTACTAATAGTAATGAGTTCAATCAGCTCTGCAGCTACTCAATACCAACATTGGATAACATGACATGATCATGATATAAACATGAATTTTTTTTTATTGTCGGATGCAAACTCATTCAGTGTTTCACTATTGGTAGATGATATATTTGATATTGTATTGAAATAAAATTCATGAGTATGTATTCAACAATTTGCGGCACTTCAAAACCACGGAAATTTCTCCTATTAAAAATTCGGGCAAATAAAAAAATAACTTTGACAAAGACTAATCCAATGCAGTGGAAATGTTCTGGGTATTTTTCAGCAATTTGTTTCGAACTACAGGATATTTGATCTTCATGAAAACACTCCCTATATTCATTCGAATATGACAGCACTGGTATTTTCGATTCATCAATCATGTAGCCATCAGAACATGATGACCACCACTTTAGATTCCGCAAAAATTAAATTCGAATTCTAGTATCACATTGGAAATTATGACCTGGTGAAATTACATTCCACTCAAAATAATGGAAGGTGATTTGTCAGATTACCTCGCTGATAGTTATAACTCTGTTCCAGATACACCGATTGGTTTAAATTGAAAGGGGTATATGCATCCACGTTACTTCGATTGAAATCATTCTGAGGGTCCTGTTCTGTGATCCCTGTGATCCCTGTGATCCCCCTGATCTCTCTTAGTGAGGATAAAATAGTTGAACAATTTTGAAGATGATGCTCTATGATAGATCAAAATATCTTAAATTTCGTTTCGTTTGTTAAGTATTCTTCTGATTCGATCAAGATATGATTTTTCAAACAATTTTTAATGTTCATAAAAATTCAATGAGCTTTCTGAATATAGATCTAAATATTGAAATTCCAAAGTAATTACCAGTTTTCGTTTTAGATGAAGAGAGATATAAATTTCAGTATTGACCGGCTCAAAAATGAGAAATTTCAATTTATTTGAGTACATCTTCATCTCACTGAAATTCAACCAGTTTCTGATGAATCTGATATACTCTGTAAAGAATTTTCTCTGAAATAAATCACTGTGTTATCTTGAAATAGTTACATTTCTTATGTATTTAAAAATATCATACATCTATAGAATGTACAATAGTGTTCTAAAACTAACTCTTGGACTCTTGGGGAACACCAAATTTTGTTGCAATATTATTTGAGATTTCATCATTACTTGTAATTTATTATCTATCAAAGATGCGAACCAACTCAACGTCACTGTTGGAAAACTCTTTCATTTGGAGAACTGCGTTCATGTGAAATAAACTTCCTGAGAACGTTTTCTCTGATAGATTTTAATCCCCAGCGATTCGAAGACAATGTAAATAACTACTTTCACACAGGCACCATTCTCAGAGCGCTCTGAGGTTTATCCTGAGTGCTTGTGTTTTTTCTTTGAAAAAAAAGGCAACTCGCTAACAGACTACCATTTTTTCAAGCACTTCATAACTTCCCCACCGGGAGAAACCTTCGCCAATCAGGACCAGGCATAAACGGCTTTCGTCGCCTTTATCGAGGCCTGAGCACGTACTTTTCATGCTAACGGAATTTTGACTTGTGTTACTCTGGAAATTGTGCACTGATTCAAATGGCGCTTATTTCGATTGATCTGAATATATATTCATTGAGATATTATAGTGTGAGGTAGACTCATAAAAACAAACCAAACTTTTGAAACAGCTTAGCACATAATTCAATTTCATTCATTCATTATTTCATAATTTTTGGTTGTGTTGCCCACCATGTCGTAAGATACCTCCGTAGATTGTATAAAAAGGAATTCCATTCAAGAATCTACTAGAGAAACTATGAATCCAATTATCATTTCGAAAAACAGTAAATCATAATCCAAAACTGACTCGTAGAAATTTCCATAAATATTGCTTATAATTGATTTATCGACGCACTACATGTGGATCAAAAGTCGAGCTGAGTAGTATGAACTGCTAATCCTCTGTGTGGTAAAACTTATTATCACGATCATACATCCAATTAAGAGAATGTCCGTAAAATAGTGGTTCCTTGTATGACAAGTTGAGCGGTTTAGGTCGAGTGTAAGTAAAATATATTACCCTGAGCCGACAATTCGTGGACAAAATTATATCAGGAGGACGTTCATCCTCTTATAAAAATTCAAGCCTCTTTTGATAAAATGATGTTATTGTCCGTTGTTTTATGATCCCCTTTGAGAGACTTTTTAACAGAATGTGAAGCACGGCAGAAAAGAATATCTGGTGAAATCACAACAACAATCGAGAACATTCTCAATTTGGTCATATGCGATACATGGTGTTGCTCACAAAACTAAACAAATCTATGGAGCTTGATGATTGGAATCTCTAATGTGAAATTAATCTACTGAAAACACTTGATCTTAGTTATCTTCTGATGATGCTGATTTGGTTAGTGAAACGCGAGGGGAGAGACATTATTTTTTCAAGTGAAGAAAAAAGAAATTACGAGGAGTATAACTGTCATCTTAACAGAGTAAGCAAAACAGAACAAATATTTTTCAATATCAA
The DNA here is from genome assembly GCA_015342045.1 of Leptinotarsa lineolata. NCBI lineage: Eukaryota > Metazoa > Arthropoda > Insecta > Coleoptera > Chrysomelidae > Leptinotarsa > Leptinotarsa lineolata. The sequence continues at coordinate 7,418 of WOGR01009031.1, read as the reverse complement.
TACATACATACAAGGTATATCAGCGACAGATGGGTGAACGATAACTGCGTCCCTATTTGAGATACAAGGAAATGTAATGAGGTTTTAGAACAGGTGGCGCAGGAATGCATGGATTAACCAGTACGATCCCCAGACCTCATGCCCCTAGATTGATATCTATGGGGATATGTTGAAAGAGAGGTCTACCGAGCGGAACCAACGACACCGGAAGACATGAAGACTAGGAACAGCGAAGGTTTTTGGTCTATCACAAGATCAACTTTGAATGAAGTTCAAAAAGAAATTGTTGATACACTACATCTATGCATACCTCGAAATTGAAGATTGTTCAAACATCTATTGTGAATTTGTGCGTATTGAAATTATTTGTTTACTTTTTGTTACTTGTTTTATCCAGAACTGTATAAAAAAGGGTTATTGGTTCTATTGGATGACTTTTTCATATTTCTCTCAAGAAAGAGAAACATTTTCGATGGAAAAAGTATTTAGTCCCAAAAATTTTTTCATAAGCTCATAGTGTAGATTATTCTGGGATGGCCCTATGTACAGAATGTTCCATTTGAAAAAACTAAGACGAAAGTGATTCTGAGTTTTCTTAACCCCTGAATAAAAAAAGCAAAACGTGAAAACAATATTCCAAGGGGTGTGATTTGCATAAAGTTCTTGTACGGTTTTCTACAAATTCAACTTATAATTGAATTTGTAGAAATTTGAGTATTTCGTTATTGTAACAGAAAATGGATGATTGACGTATTATGATAATTTTTTTATACTCATCATCATTTTCCCTTTTTGCATCGAATAAACACATTCAGCAAGATGAACAAATAAATTTTTTTTGAAAAAGATCCCTTTGAAAAATGTTGTCCTAATAATGTAATGATTTGAAGGAGAAAATCAAACAACGAGATCTGTAGATCAACACAAGACAGCACATTTTTGAACCGCCATAGGTCTCATTGGTGGTGCCAAGCGGAACCACAAATGCGTTGCTGGCCTATTCTCGAAGAACAAACACATGAGTAAGTACGGTCACCAATGATCACTTATGGAGCAATTGCCTGGTGGCCGAAATCTTTACAGAAAACGGCTCTGGCAAAGCTCTCTGGCATACTGAGACAGGCTTGTCAGTCTATCAGTGGTGCCATCAGTTCCACATCGTCAGCGGCCATAGATATCCTTCTAGAACTTCCCCCTCTCAACATTTTTCCTGAGAGAGGGGCTAGATGGACTGCATACATTGTGTACATTGCCAATTGCACGAAGCAATCTATGCAGAGTTCACTAAACTGCTGGCTAACACTAGAACTTACAACATTCTGGGAGTGACCTCTGACTTCATGCCTCCAACTGTCAATTACGAACTGCTTCATAAAGTACTTTTCTCGAGTAGAGAGTACTGGATCCTCCGAGAGAATGAAATGTTAAGAGCAGATAGTTGTTGGTTCACAGATGGATCAAAAACACCTTCAGAATCTGAGGCAGGTATCTTCAGTTGCAGACCCAGGACAGAGATATCAACCTGCCTAAAGACCTACGCGACTATATTTCAACCTCACAAACAAGTTTTTGAAAATTTTCTAGGACAGTTAGGCGGCGTTGAAAGCTCTCGGCTCCTACTGAGCAACGTCTAAATTGGTAGCCAAAAACGACTCTCCTCAATAGGAAGACAAATTGTCCCTAGTCTGGATTCCTAGCCACACTGGCCTGGAAAGCAAAAAGGCTGCTGACTTCCTTGCAAAGGAGGGTACTGCAAGCAGCTTCATCGGACCAGAACCTGTCATTGGCATTGCTTTAGGCAATGGCTCACTCCAAGGCGTTCATTCACCCTTCATAGCTTGAAACCAAAAAGTAGTTGGACTTTAGTAGGGATGAATTACGATATCTAATAGGCCTACTTACAGGTCACTGTCATCTGAATCAACATATGCAGAGACTAGGACTGTCAGAAGACAGTTTGTGATCAGTTGCAAAGCCAAACTTTGACTGGTGTTGAATCATAAATGCGCTGTGTTTGAGCTCCGCTTTTCAGGTATGTACCTTGCAGTGAAAGCTGCAGTGGGAGAGAGAGAACATATTTTATCGGCGGATGATGTCGAAACTTGATTTTGCAACTGACAGCTTTGGGGACGCTAGTTCATCTTGAAACGTGGATTCAGTCCTCTGTCGATCCCATAGATGGCGACTCTATAAGAGTTATTGACCGTACTCACTTAGGAGAAAATGTGTCTAACGTCGGAAGCTTTGTATTTTGTTGAAGAATATGTAAATGAATTTTCTCCCAACAAGGATTTTTGATGGAAGGCATTTGATATTTTTTAAGGTGTTCTATTTAGTTGAATAAACATTCGCATCTGTTACACGCTAATGTGCTTTTGTGTTGTGACAGTTGTCTCTTTGTATTTTATATGTTACGAAGTATTGAAAAGTGTATGAAATAACACATTACCAAAAGTCCTGCTAACATCTAATGTATGAATTATAATAAAGAATTTCCTTCAGCATATTCGTGCCGCCATGAACAGAAACGTGATACGAAAATAACATATACCTACTCCGTCTTCTGGCAGAACGTCATTAAATAGTTTCTGCCATTCCGAACAAGTTGTAGGAAATATCGTGTGTGCATTTCAAGTGAAAAATGCGTTTATAGCCCTTACATGTCTACAGTATTAGATCCGTGTTATAATTTCGCCGTAAAGATTGAGTGAATGCTTCTCACATGCAAATAATTATTACATGACGGGAATTCAGTCACAATTATGAATGGTTTTCCCTGAAGTTTCCACCAGGATATCAGCATCAATTGCCATAAGGGTGATTTTTTCGCTCTCAAAGTCATTCTATTTGTTTATTTCTGTTGGAGCTATCTTTTTTCATTCTGGGAGAGAATAAGTTCATCTTTAATAATTATTCACCAAAACAATTTTACTACATAATCAACACTACGATTTATTGTTATTAAGATGTAAATAAACATGGGATTCCTACTGAAACTTGAGTTGCGCGTGGGATTTGCACCATTAAATTCACAATTTTTTTACAATATAAAATGGTTTGAATTGGTCTCACTCTAATAATTTTTATATCGATTCTTAACATTTTGACCCTTGTTTTATATATGACTATGATAAAGTTAACAATAAACAGAAACAGTACACAAACAATTTGTGAAATATTAGAATCGACAAACTCATTTATCCATATAAAGATTTAATGATATTCAGAAGGTCATTTAGTTAATGAGAAAGCGAACCAGATCTCGATTCAAGTTAAGATTGATTATGTTCTTCAAGATTTGACAATAATTTATATACATTAAATTCATTTTTTGTTCATAGGACAGAAAACTGAAGATTTTTGGAACGAGGTAAGTTATCCGATTTTTGTACTGCACAGAGATGTTTTAACATGATACTTGTTTCCTAGTAAAATGTTTGTCGTCGATATCATTCAATATATATTTATTTTCATCTATATACCTGAGTATGCTTCTAAGAAATGTTTGTCTCATATCGTATATTCTTGCTTGTAAAAAGGGTAAATTGCTAGAGAAGGTTGGTTCTTGTGCACACATGATTTTCAGAATTCATTTCTGTACTGTTTCTAACTTTTTCAGGTGATTGGCAGATACCCCTTCTCAGCTCAATAAGGCATATTGAATACAAGATTCCACTATAGCGAAATAAATGATCTTCAAATGGTGAGTGTCAAGTAATTTTCTCAAATATTTGAATTTGAACAGCATACTTCTTGAGGTTTTTGTAACTTTCTCAATGTAAACATCCCATCTCATATGACTATCAGTCATTTATGCCAATGAACTTGGCGATGCCAGTCATTTATGCCAATGAACTTGGCATAAATTATGCCAATGAACTTGGCATAAATTACTGGTCCATATCGAATAATTCGAGTTGATTATTTTTTTCTTATTTCGTGAGTATTAAAACAAAAATGTGGTCTATTTTCAGATTCGGTATCTTATTCACTAATATTTGGGTGTTTCTTTTCTCCTCGATTTCAACTAACCTGTTGATTATCTCCACCAAATGATTACCTTCATTATTCTCAACGAGTACTCACCATTTCGATTTGGATTATAACTAGTTTCATCAAGAGCAAACCAACAAGTCCATCCACTACAACCGTAAAATTTTTGTAAATCCTAGTAGATTCTTAGTAAACCAATATGGCTTACAAATGCCATCCTAACTCAGGTCGTTTCTGGGTGAGTTGACTGAAAATTCGTCTGAGACCTGTATACAACCACACAGGATGTGAAAAATTGAAAGGGGAGATAGCCAGAACAAGATACTGATATGTTCAATAACTTTGGGGGATGGTAACACAGTGGTATATCACGATTCAAATAAACCCTATCGTATCGTATCGTTTTTCCAAATTCGAATGTATTCAAAAGTATATATGCTCATTCACACTGAGTAAGATCAGAAAGCTCTAAAAAGTATTTCATTAAAAGAGACGTTACTTCAGAAATATCCCTTTAATCACGTACCTAAAACTGCCTCAAAGTACATTCCGCGATAATATAACTCGCAAATCGTTCGAAATCCATCAGATCCATTTCCCAATTCCTCGTGTCTCTTCCATATTAAGTGACTTTCTGATGCACTATACAATTTTGATTTGATCCGAAAACCATTTCCGGATGAATATCCCACATCCGTTCTTTATTGCTCTACACAAGTAGATTCCTCCCTTATTGATTTTCCACCTCATGCAACTTACATAGGTATGACGGTGAGCTCGTTTACGGGACGATTCTTCAAAATTAGATTCCGAGGAGAACAAATGAAAGACGCGAATGCCAAGACGACTGTTCCTATTTTCTACATGGGGTGCTTTTTCATACAATTCTTCGTGAAATATTTCGAATGTGTTGCGGACTAATTTGAATAACATTCCCCAACCTGCATCTCCACTATTTTTATGAATGCAGGTTGGACATAAAATACGCATTGTCTGGTTTTCTATGCGTTTGTACATGATTATCTCAACCAATTTGGGTGTAGTTTTTGCTAATGGTAAACTACACCCAACATTTAGTATTCAACTTATTCGAATTGGTTGACTACGTCGCTAGAAATACGTCGTGTGAGTGTTACGTCGCTAGAAATAATTTAGATATAAGATTTCATTTCATAAGCTCTCAATGGAATATACAGTGTGTCAGTTTTAAACCTAAAATGGGCTATATCTCACGAACGAAAGCTGATATCGCAAAATGCTTGAATCTGTTTCTAGGATAGTAAGGGCGAACTGAAATAACATGAAAGAGAAGTCACCCCCATCAACCTCCGACGCCCCACCCACCAAAACAAAAAAAAAATTGAACTGCAAACCCCTACTTGTGATACATCATTGAAAAGATTATAAAAAATGCTATCCAACGGTATAAATGATGATTATACAGGGTGAAGCATTAATTGAGAACATTCGGCTTGAATGGAAAATTTAATGAGGTTTCTGTTGAACTGCAAATTTATTGAGAATATCAATTGAGTAAATGTTCGAAGTAGGTTCAGTTGTTTTGTAAACAATCATACAGCCTATTGTCAAATTCTGCACGAACTTTGGTAATTGTTGTTCTAGTAATGGCGCGACATGCTTGCGTAATTCTTTCTCGCAATTCCCCAAGTGACACAGGTTGAGTTTTATGAACAACTGACTTGAGTTGACCCCACAGAAAAAAGTCAGGTGGTGCCAAGTCTGGTGACCTCGGTGGCCACTCACGGTTTCAAGCATTTTTCGATATCAGCTTTCGTTCGTGAGATAAAGCCCATTGTAAATTCTAAAATTGACACACTGTATGTCGGAAATTTCATAGCTTACGAGCCTGCAATTGCGTTTCGCTAATAAAATGATGTTGTGAGAATTTCAATCTTATCTGCTGATAAATATTCGGCATTATCTCTAATCATTGTTTTTTTCTAATATAATGTATATTCAAACGACAAAGGAAACCTTTCAGTTTCTGTGAATCTGCAATCTTGTTACTGAAAGGTCGAAATTATCTACACGAATGTTATAAAACTTTGTTTGCGCACTTTATATTCAATCAGTGGAATTCTCCAAATGATCAAGTTTGAAGTCTGGCTCTTTCTGTCATCCCAAATTTCGTACCGCGTTGACTCCGCCTACTATTTTCCTATTGAAAGGTTCTGGAAAATTTTCGTAAAGTAGATTATAGTCTTTGAGCAACCCTTGTAGCTTTACTATAAACTTAGAGTGTATTAATTGCTCGTATTTTCAATTTGCTACATATCTTATTACTAGACTTCTACGTAACCGTCCTACAAAGTAACTTCACAATTCTTATGCACAATTGTCAGTTTTGGAATGAAATATAATCATTAATTTCATTCGTAATATCATATACTCACGGTAAATTAATCGTGAGTCAAAACAGTCAGTTTCTGCTTCATTTTGATCGTTATAGTTTATAAAGTGCTGAAATAGCTATTTATGATATGAGTTTCGAAAGAAAGGTTTTATTTTGTGAGTGAAAAAGTTCTCGAACAAAATAAAACTTACTTTTAACACAAATATACAAAGTTTTTTGTACAACTGTCCTGTTCTCATAATACAAGAGATAAATTTGATATTTCTGTAAAAACACATAATGACATCTCTTGTCAGTTAACAATTTCCATGTTATCGCATTTGCTGTGAAGTGGCCGTGTAATGTGACGCTGAATTACTTGGTTACCAACAAACAGGATTGTTTGCAGCTCACGCGTTTTATTCAAAGTCATATTTGAAGTTCTTGCTGGTGTTGAATATCTTGCATAATGCAAAACGATAGTGAAGAATTGTGTGTTTCTGACGATATTGAAGAGGCTGCAAAAAGAGCTTCAATTGAATTGTTACAAAAAAAACAGCTCAGCAGTACGACATCGCATATTCAAATTTTCTTAGCTGGTGTAGACTTGAAAACGTTGAAGGAAATTTCAGCGAAATCGTTTTCTTAGCCTATCTAGAAGAGAAATCAAAAATATAGAACACGTCAACTTTGTGGAGCAAGTTTTCAATGATAAAGTCGAGTGTGCTAGTTAAAAATGGTGTTAATACAAGCAAACATTTTAAGGTAAAAGCATTCTTTAAACAGAAAAATGAAAGTTATAGGCTCAAAAGATCAAAAACTCTTTCGTTTGAACAAGTCCAGAGGTTTATAAATGAGGCGGCAGATGAAAAATATTTGATGAAAAAAGTTGCTATCATTTTCGGAAAGAGCTGTGCCATTTATTAATAGAAGACATTAAAATGATGGATGAGTCATTGATTGTTCATATTTCAAATACATTGCATTGTTGGAAAATACATTGACTATTTTAATAAATACGTTGCATTACGCCCTTCTGTTATCAATCATTAACATTTTTTTCTGAAATACT
>WOGR01009030.1:0-11541 GCA_015342045.1 Leptinotarsa lineolata | reverse complement strand
CAAAAAGTTTGTGCACAAAAGACTTCATTTGAATGTTTTTTCATGTGTATTGTAAATAAAGTCTGTTATCCTCAAAATATATAATTTTTTTCTTGTTTTGATCTTATATTTCCCTATAATATGTGAAAATTTTTGTATTAAATGAAAATAACTATAACTCAAAATCTATACCTGATGGAAAATTTTTGATGTCGAATTCGCAGTCAGGATGCTTTAAAGTCTCATGTATCGCCATTATAATATTAGTCGCTATTTTTTTTCTCATTTGTTGGCTAGTGATTAGCGCTACATTGAAAATTTACACTCTTGCTACAGTGGCGCCTCCCTAATTTAATGTCTTTGAACAGACACTTTCTGATGCACAGAGATGGTTTTCCTCAAGTCTTAGTCTAGTTTACAAGTATCTTTCAGGCAAAACTTTTTTCTCCCCCTCCGGAAAATATGTTTTTTTTTCAATTTTTGAACAAATTCAAGTACCGCTTGCATGAATTGCAATAAACTGAAAAAATGGGGTTTGGTTTTTGCAAATATCTCAAAAACTATTTCGCATTTATCAAATTTGAAAAAAGATCCAAAAAGAGTAGGAAATTTCCCAAAAAAAATCATGCCTCTCGGAACTGTAGGACCAATATTTATAATTCATCTAGAGGGTTGAAAATACGTCCTAAAACGGGTACTCATTCAATATCTAAATTGAGGATTGAAAAAATTCAGGCACCTGCTGGATAAATGAATGATAACCTGCAGCACCACATCATCCGAAGATCTGGATCTGCCAATGTCCTCTCTTTCATAGAGCACTTTGGTAATAATGACCAGACTCAACGCCAGAACCACAGTGAACAATGACTCTCTCTCTTTCGCTAGTACCGTACTAGCGAAAGAGAGAAAGCAGAAATTCTCAAGTCTCTTCCTAGATTTGACAAGCTGTACAAATATATTTTATATTTACAAGTCATAATTGAAATATACTGTATTATCAATTTTTAATAATCTCTGCTAAATAAAAGTAGACGTGGCAACCGTGTAAAGCAATATGCAAACAGTTGAACGATTACAACGGAGTTTGCGCCCAATAATGACATCTAGATTTTCAAAAAGAAGAAGCGTAAAAAAGTAGGAGTGGAATTTTTTGCAGTTTGGAGAAATATTTTTCATCGTCAAATGAAATAGTCAACTCTACGTTGCTGAAGCCACTGAAATATTAACGTTGGTTTGATGTTTCCAGCGATCTTTATAATTCGCTAATCAAATTCAAAAGATTATTCTTAGTATTTGATTCAGTGAAATATGTAATTATTTGTATTTGCTCTTGTTTGTTCTTTTCCTTTATTTGGGAGTGTTCCTCATTTTTTGTATAAAGACGGAGACGCGGAAAGCCTAAACATTTATATAATTAGTAGGTATGTTTGTTTTTTAACTTATTAGAAATCATACTTGATTTATACATACCTTTTTGAAAATTCAAATCGAGCTTTGATGTTTGATTATTAGATAAAAAATAATAACTCACCTAGTGATACAATTTGTTATACTCAGTCTTATTCGTAAAAACTATTATATTGTTTACCATATACCTATACTTTATTAAAAAATAATGTTCAGGGTATAACATTTTTCATTTACGATCAAAAATAATAATCCTTCTTGAATTATTCTAAGGTTGATTTTTTGAATATCGGATTTATTATTTTGTTTCAGGAGGAGTCCAAAATTAGTTTTCCACTTTTACTCCTACTTGTTGCACTTTTAATATGACATGAAACTCACACAATTCTGGTCTTGCTCTTGCAGAACAGATCTAGTGCTTTTATTCGATGTAAAAGTCTATTATTCAATTTTTTCGTCGTCATTTCTTGAGAAAACAATCATGTTGGTCACAATCGTACTCGAGATGGTATTTTTCCCAATCTGAAGCAATTATTTATTAGAAAATTACCTATTCGCCAGGGACCAGCCACTTATTAAATCCGTCATTGTCAAGATTGCTTCGTTTCCTGGAATATTTTTGGACCCACTCTAAAAATTTACCTACGCCAATGTCATCGGTTGTTAACCACTTGAAATCTCTTTCGACTCGTAAATGTATTTGTCCTAATCCCTCTAATCTGTCAAGAGGTCAAGAGGGGATTGCTAATGACCCCTCTTGAAAGTGTAGAATGGTAAAAAAACCCTGGTCACATTTCACAACTAGATTCCAATGATACAGCCACTTTGGCATGGGTAGAATATTTTTAAAAACTGCACAAGAGTCATCAACTTTGTTTGTTCAAACTTCCCGCGAAAATCCGAACTACCAGCGCCTTCGTTTACAAGTGCCCAGTTTTAGAAATACACCACCAGGCGTCGGAAAGTAGTTTATTATCTGTACGCGAAATTTGTGTTTCTTAGGCATTTTTGCGATAGAATTCACTCAAATTCCAACCCGAATTGAAGGTTTCGATACTATCGAAGGTGAGTGAACCGTAGATTTGTATTCGCCTCCAAAGGCCAGCTAACTAGATGCTAAATAGCTGTCAAAACGCTACCATTCATGTCTGCTTTATTTTTGTTGCTTATGAAAAAAAATGTTGCTCTCGATAAATACCCAGTAGTAGGAAATGGACTGCTAGTATCACTCTCATAACAGATGTGTAATGAATGAAATCATACGCGTCGAGCGCTTGGCAGTTTCGTAACGTAACATGGCTACAGATTATCAATACTATGTGACTCATTTCAATAATTTGTGAGTCACTTGCACTTTGATTTTTTTTGTTCGACAGTTGGTTGTTTGAGTGCGCTAGGCTAGGCAGTTGTTGAATAATTTCGGATTTGACTTAGAAACTTAGTTTGGGGTAAGGCAATAAGTTCGTAGAAAACTGTTTTATTGAGTGCTGTTTTGTAATTCTGCAGGCCTCTGAACATCAGAGTTTTAGTAACAGAAATGATAATGAAATGTTCCTGTAAGGTTATGGCAGTGGTGGAAAAGTAGAAATGTCATTCTTCTGCAATTGATGTAGATATTGGTGTGCCACAAGGTAGTATTATCGGGCCACGTTTTTTCAATTTGCCGTTTTTGTTATTGAAACGATTCAAAAAATGGATTCTGCCCTCAAATACAATAATAAATTATTTATTGTACTATAACCTGAAAGTAAAAGAACTGAAGTAATGACTATGAATTTTACAATTCCTATAGAGTGTTGTAGTTATTGTCATAGGGAAAATAATGAAAATGTAAATCCTCTACGAATTTATTGCTCTGCAATCCAAAATGAGTTTCTGGATGTTATTGCAGTTTGTATTACTGAATTTCTTTGAAAATAATTCTCGATTTTGTTTCAGTTTCACCATGGAGACTGACGAAGGCGAATCTTCTAGCGGCGGTCCCATATCATCCCTCAACTCTTTATTTTCCTTCACCAGCCCTGCAGTGAAGAAACTTCTCGGGTGGAAACAGGGAGACGAAGAAGAGAAGTGGGCAGAAAAAGCTGTCGATAGCTTGGTCAAGAAGCTGAAGAAGAGAAAAGGGGCCATCGAGGAGCTGGAAAGAGCACTGTCATGTCCAGGTACTCCCAGTAAGTGCGTGACTATTCCCAGAAGTTTAGATGGAAGACTGCAAGTGTCTCACAGAAAGGGCCTCCCCCACGTCATATACTGTCGCGTCTGGCGTTGGCCAGACTTGCAAACCCACCACGAGCTCAAACCACTCGAACATTGCCAATTTTCATTCTCCGCCAAGCACAAGGAAGTTTGCATCAACCCTTATCACTATAAGCGAGTGGAAAGCCCCGTGCTACCCCCTGTTTTAGTGCCGAGACATAACGACTTTGTTCCGGGGCATTCCTTGCTGCAGTTTCAACAACTCGCAGAGCCCAACATGCCGCACAACGTGAGATACTCGCCCAACGGTTTCAGCTCGAATTTAAACCCCGGTTCGCCCTTGTCGAGTGTGCCCAGTCCTGGAAGCGTTTCCTCTAATAACCCGCAGTCTCCGTACGTCAACTTGGCTGAAACACCTCCGCCTGCTTACAGCCCAACAGACGAGGCTAATTCCAATTCCAACAACAACCTCAGCCCTGAACCTACGATGAACAGCGAGTTGCAAGCCGTGGCGTACCAAGAGCAACCCTTCTGGGCCTCCATAGCCTACTACGAGTTGAATTGTAGGGTTGGAGAAGTGTTCCATTGCCACTCGACTTCCGTTATAGTGGATGGCTTCACAAACCCGAGCAACAACAGCGACAGGTTCTGTCTGGGGCAGCTGAGTAACGTTAACAGAAACTCCACCATAGAAAACACTAGGAGACACATCGGAAAGGGGGTACACTTGTACTACGTCAACGGGGAAGTATACGCAGAATGCCTGTCTGATTCAGCTATTTTCGTTCAGTCCCGCAACTGCAACCACCATCACGGTTTCCACCCCTCGACAGTTTGTAAGATTCCGGCAGGGTGTTCTCTCCGAATATTCAACAATGCCGAGTTCGCTCAGCTGTTGTCTCAGTGCGTGAATCACGGCTTCGAAGCTGTTTACGAACTTACCAAGATGTGTACGATACGGATGAGTTTCGTCAAGGGTTGGGGGGCGGAATACCACAGGCAGGATGTTACCAGTACTCCCTGTTGGATAGAAGTACACCTCCACGGGCCACTGCAGTGGCTGGATAAGGTTTTGACGCAGATGGGGGCACCGCATAACGCCATCAGCTCTGTTTCGTAAAAAGGTGAGTCTCTTCTGTCTTGTATCAGTTATTATTGTTCTGATTTCATTCTCTCGTTTAGCTGTATTCACAATTCAAGTTGTGAATTAACTCTATTCACAGTTCGAGTTGTGAATTAACTATATTTACAAATCAAGTTGTGAATTAGCTATATTCACAGTTCAAGTTGTGAATTAGCTATATTCACAGTTCAAAGTGTGAATTAGCTGTTATTCACAGTTCAAGTTGTGAATTAACTATAATCACAGTTTAAGGTGTGAATTAGCTGTATTCACAATTCAAGTTGTGAATTAACTCTATTCACAGTTCAAGGATGAATTAACTACATTTACAGTTTAAGGTGTGAATTAGTCGTATTCACAATTCAAACTGTGAATTAACTCTATTCACAGTTCAATTTGTGAGTTAACTATATTCACAATTCAAGTTGTGAATTAGCTATATTCACAGTTAAAGGTGTGAATTAGCTGTATTCATAATTCAAGTTGTGAATTAACTCTGTTCACAGTTCAAGGTGTGAATTAGCTGTATTCACAGTTCAAGTTGTGAATTAACTCTATTCACAGTTCAAGTTGTGAATTAACTATATTCACAGATCAAAGTGTGAATTAACTATATTCACAGTTCAAGTTGTGAATAAACTATATTCACAGTTGAAGTTGTGAATTGACTATATTCACATTTGAAGTTTTGAATCACATATATTCACAGTTCAAGTTGTGAATCAACTACATATATTCATTGTTCAAGTTGTTAATTAACTATATTCACAGTTTATGTTGTGAATCAACTATATATATTCATTGTTCATGTTGTGAATTAACTATATTCACAGTTCAAGTCGTGAATAAACTATATTCACATTTGAAGTTGTGGATCAACTATATATATTCGTTGTTCAAGTTGGGAATCAACTATATTCACAGTTTAAGTTGTGAATTAACTATATTCACAGTTCAAAGTGTGAATCATTGGTAATTCACAGTTTAGTGTGAATTAAGCCATTAATATCTTCAGAAAGGCTGGAATATGACAGATCAGACTGTTACTTGTCAGCTGTCATTTTCTTTGTTACTTTGATACTTTCAAAAGTACCTAATCGAAAAAAATTCATAACTCAGGCAATTGCTGTAGAAAAATTGAATTCTTGTTGATTCTTGTGCAGTGCTGCATTTATTCTGTGGTGCCAATAAACAAAATAAACGTTATCATTTGTGTCTGTTTTGTACGAAAAAACGCTGGAAACGTAAGACTAATCAAATTGCAAAAGACATATTGGGAAAAAAAAAATGTTTGTACTGAGTAAAAATCCATTAATTATGAGTTCATAACTACATAATTATAAAAATTTTTTGATATTGCCACGAACTTATAAACTGTTCATGATAATTGAAATATTCATATTTCTGAATGAGATAGTTTATAGCAGAAAAACAAAAACAAGAAACGATACTGAATAATCTTACTGGGAGTTTTATCCCAACACTAAACCGTTATTTCTAACACCTCGACACATGTTTCAATCACCAAGTGATCATCTTCAAGAGGAAGATTTAATCTTTCTCTTGAATTTTAACATCTCGATACGTGTCTCAATCACCAAGTGAATTTTCAACACCTCGACACGTGTTTCAATCACCAAGTGAATTTTCAACACCTTGACACGTGTTTCAATCACGTAGTGATCATCTTCAAGGGGTAGATTTAATCTTCCTCTTGAATTTGTAACACCTCGTCACGTGTTTCAATCACCAAGTGAATTTTTAACACCTCGACACGTGTTTCAGTCACGTAGTGATCATCTTCAAGGGGTAGATTTAATCTTCCTCTTGAATTTGTAACACCTCGACACGTGTTTCAATCACCAAATGAATATTTAACGCCTCGACACGTGTTTCAATCACCAAATGAGTTTTTAAAACATCGACACGTGTTTCAGTCACCAAGTGATCATCTTCGAGAGGAAGATTTAATCTTTCTCTTAAATTTTTAACATCTCGACACGTGTTTCAATCATCAAGTGAATTTTTTACACCTCGACACGTGTTTCAATCACGTAGTGATCATCTTCAAGAGGTAGAAACACCTCGAAATGTGTTTCATTCACCTAGTGATCATCCTTAAGAGGAAGATTTAATCTTCCTCTTGAATTTTTAACATATCGACACGTGTTTCAATCACCAAGTGAATTTTTAACACCTCAACACGTGTTTCAATCACCTAGTGATCATCTTTAAAAGGAAGATTTACTCTTCCTCTTGCAATTTTAACACCTCGACACGTTTTTCAATCGCCAAGTGATCATCTTCAAGAGGAAGATTTAATCTTCCTCCTGTTGAATTTTCAACATCTCGACTCGTGTTTCAATCACCAAATGAATTTTTAACACCTCGACACGTGTTTCAATCACCAAGTGATCATCTTCAAGAGGAAGATTTAATCTTTCCTTGGTGATTGAAACATGTGTCGAGGTGTTAAAAATAACGGTTTGGTGTTGGGATAAAACTTCAGTAAGATTCATCACTACACCAAAGGTTACAAACAGTGCATCACAAAACGATACTAAAGTTAGGTTAGACACATTTTGGCGATTTTTTTACTCATCATTGTATGTATCTTCTGTTTTTTCAGACAATGTGTGTATGTAAAAACTCGATGAGTGAAGAAGAAGACACCTAGACTTGGATCTCCCTGTACACGACATCCAACCAGGTATCCAGTCACCATAATCTGTATGCAGATTAGGACCTAAATGTCTTATCATTAGATTCTACTCTGCATAAATTTGTTCATAAAATTTAAAAGCTCCACACTCACTTGAATCCTCAATATCCTAATAAAGTGTCACCTCGTAAATATCTTCAAAGGCTGGTGACATAAAACAAGTCGGGATTGAGTGTATGGATCTCTAATTAGTTTATAGGCCAGTTGATGCCGTGTAAAAATTCAAAATTATTTCTAGGATATTGAAAATTTGAATGGTTCGTTTATGTTGAAGAATGAGGTTATTTAAAATGTGTGGTACTCCTAAAAAAAATTGCTGCTCAAAATCGAAATTACTGATACTTAAGTTTGACTGAATTTTCTGCCATGTTTCACAGGAAGCACCTATATTTTGCTTTGCGAATTTCCGTTGGTAAGTATCTAAAAGACATCTCGAGAAAAAAATTACCGAATAGTTTCTGGAAACTAAACAGTTTGCTAATTTTTTTCTCTTTTTCCAAACAATCAAAGGAAAAATTGGGGAAAAGGGGTAAAATAAATGTTTTTTTGACAAACTGGAACTGGTTTAACTTTGAAAATCGGTAGATCGCAAGTATTGTACGTAACAGAGGGAAATATTGATCCATATTAAGGTTCAATGATGACGTTTTAAGGGAAAACTTTTTTTAGGTTCGAATAGTGCAAAACAATTTGACTTTGACAGGCATTGAAACATTGGATTCGAAACTATAATTTAGCAATCCACTTCAAAATCATGTCGTTTACATGATATTAAAAATCTAAAATTAAAGACATCTGGAAAATTGGCAGCTGAACCTTGTTGCTCAAGTTCTTGGCAATGACAGACTTGGAAATTTATTCGATTTTACCGAAATATATTTTAGAAATCTCGATTTCATTCGAAATTTCAAACTACATAATTTTTGCTGTTTTGAATTTGTAGTTTTGATCTAATCGTTTAGGATGAAAGTAAAAAATCAAAATATTTGAGATTAAAAATCATTCTAAAATTATGATCCTAAAATTATTCAAAAAATAAAAAATGGTTCAGTTGGCTAGCTTAACAGTATTTGTAGTGGTGTAGTCTGACTCAATAAAATTGTTCTTGTGTAGTTGGGTTCTACTAGCTTAACATCAAGGCAAAAAACTTGAGATCCTCATCAAATGAAGATAAAAAATTTTACTTTGAAATTATTCAAAAATTAAGAAATGGTTCTGTTGGCTAGCTTAACAGTATTTGTAGTGGTGTAGTCTGACTCAATAAAATGATTTTTCTGCAGTTGGGTTCTACTAGCTTAACATTAAGGCAACAGAACTCTTGAAATTTTCATTGATGAAGATAAGAATTTGTAGAATACAAAATCAGTATGAAATGATCTTAAAATTATTTTAAATATCAAAAATGGTTCTGTTGGCTAGCTTAACAGTATCTAAAAGTATGTCGTAATCTGACTCAATAAAATGACTTTTCTGTAGTTGGGTTCTACTAGCTTAACATTAAGGCAACAGAACTCTTGAAATTTTCATTAATGAAGATAACAATTTGGAGACTACAAAATCAGTATGAAATGATGACCTTAAAATTATTTAAAATATCAAAAATGATACTGTTAGCTAGCTTAACAGTATCAAAAATGATACTGTTAGCTAGCTTAACAGTATTTAAAAATATTTCGTAGTCTGACTCAATAAAATAGTTTTTGTGTAGTTGGGTTCTACTAGCTTAACAGTTAGGCAACAGAAGTCTTCAAATCTACATTAAATGAAGATAACAATTTGGAGAATACATAATCAGTATAAAATGATGACCTTGAAATTATTTTGAATTTAAAAAATGGTTCTGTTCTAGCTTAACAGTATTTAAAATTAAGTCATAGTCTGATTCAATGAATTGGCTTTTGTGTGGTTGGGTTTTGCTAGCTTAACATTGAGGTAATAGAACCCACAAAATCTTAATTGGATGATGATCAAAAATTCTGAACATACAAAATTAACCTAAAATTATTACGATGCTTCTGTTAGCTAGCTTAACAGTATTTAAAATTATGTTGTAGTCTTATTTAATAAAATGGTTTTTGTGTGACTGGGTTCTACTAGCTCAACATAACAGGTCTACATAACTTCCTACTAGCTACTAGCTTAAGGTAACAGAACCCACAATATCTTCATTAAATGAAGATGAAAATTTTGAGATTGCAAAATTAGCTAAAAATTATTGCCTTGAAATAGAAATCTGAAATGGTTTTTAGCTAGCTTAACAGGGATTTCACAACTAACATAAAGCAAGTTAGCAGAAACCACCTGTTACAAAAATACAACACTTGGAAAATCTCTGACAAGGAAATAATAGCCTAAAATTATGGTGTGATCTAATTAGAGAAAAATTATTTTTTCTTAGGTCAAATTCTGCTAGCTTGAAGTTTAGCTAACAAAAACCATGAAATATTTGTTAAATGACGAGAAAAAAATTTGAGAGTACAAAATTAACCTAAAATTGTATTCTAAGAATGAATTTGATGAGCACTAAATAATGATGATATTTCTGAAACAGATAAGAAATTTGCACTAGTTGCTGATATTCGTGCAGTTTATTGCGATTATCGACTGGACTATAATAAACATTTTTTCATCTGAATAAATTCCATAATTGCCGGCAATTTAAAGTGCATACGGCATGATAAACTGGTTGTGGAAAGGAAGCGGTTCAGATGAAACTGTCTTGGGAAAATGAACTTGGCTTGCATAACTGTAATCCTTATTTTTTCGTGTTTAGAACTTGCAGGAAACAAATATTGCAGGAAAATTACAATTACGGATTATTAGTTTTTAGTCATTTCAATAGTGATCTCTGTTATTTGTGTAGCGAGTAATGTTACTGATTTTTTCTCTATGTTGGATTCTTAATATGTGTGACATCGAGTGTGGGCAGATTTTTTTTATTTCCTTGACACTTTTACAAGCCTGAAATTTTTATATACATCAGTTTTTATACAGACAAACTTTTGTGTCAAAGCTATTTATCTGGTTTTTTAATTTTCAATAGTTTTAACATCCATCATTTTCGTTTATTCGTTCTTCCATAGATTTAAACTCTGTTAGTACCTTCTTTAGACAATGAAAGTCCAAGCTTATAACATTAATCAAGAAATATTGTCAACCACTTCAAAACAAAAGTTCTGAACTTTATATTGAACAATTGATCAGCTTAATATTGAACAGTTTCATTGCTTCTTGTCAACAATTCATGTGTATTTTCTGACCTGAAAAAAGTTGAAATTCTAAAGTTTGACAATTCAAAACAGTATATTTGTTTCAATCGACCTTCTTATTATTACCTTTCACAACCTGCACTGACATCTGTCGGATATAATCTAACGTCCTTCGTGGTATTAGCCAGGGGAGTAGTTGTTTTCTGATAGGTGTCAGTCCATTAACCTACTGTAACGAATTGTTCATTTAGATAATTTTAATAGAGAACTTCATACACGTGTAGAAATGACAAACTTTTTATTTTACCTCGATAAGTTACTGTGAAAATTTAAAAAATTTCTAACAACAAAAAAAAGGTTCTATTCATCTTTAATTTGTCGTATTTTATAATTTAGCTTCTCAAAGAAAAACAAGGAATTATACAATACTTATTTATCTTCAGAATTGGACAAATCTACGTTTTTTCTTGGCACATCATCGACATCTGTTAAGGAAATTGAGAAATGTAAAGAATCTGCGAAGAAAAACTGCGTATGAACTTAAATTTGCCCAAATCTGAGGACATAGATAGGTTGTAGCCTCTCAAATGTTAAGATAAGAATTGAATAATTTCTTTGCTTTTTTTTATTAGGCAAAATTATTAAATACGACAGGTCACTGATAAATAGAACATTTTTCTTTATGAAAATACTTGGTTCATCGGAGTGAACTACAAAGTTGACTAATTTGGTGATGAGTGATTTTTTTAAGAGGTATAGGATTTGATTTTCAAAAATACACAAATAAATTGAAAAAAATTAATGAAATCTTTATTGGAATCCATAGAACGATTAATATAATTCAATGTTTGAAGATGATTTCATGCAAATGTTGTCCGCGGCTCCGCTTCAGATGGCCCATG
>WOGR01009029.1:0-11541 GCA_015342045.1 Leptinotarsa lineolata | reverse complement strand
ATGATTTTTGGAATATATCTCTGTCAAAACTATTTAGCCAATTTTAAAATTGTTTCTTAAACATAACGTAGTTTTGACTTGATTTTATGGTTTCAAGCAGTGAATCCTCAATAAGTTTTTGGACCCAGATAGTTGCAGTGCCTCTGTCCCACTGTTTTGATACATTTCTGAACCACAACACTATGTTTTTGTCTCCTGGTAGTGTATGGGTGATCTGAGCGTGTTATTTCAATTTCATTTTTGTATATTTTCTGCAACACTTTTTGGCAATAGAGTGTCTAACATCAAAAATGGCACTTTCTTTGTATAAATTATTGCTTGGATAAAATTATCTAAATGAACAATTCCTTCCTTTGCCCTCCTTTACCCAAGATCATTTTAATAATTTTTTTTCTGTACAATATTGGGACAATTTAAGTGCATATCATTTACTCCTCCCCATCCGTATGAAAGTTGGGACTCAACTATAATATACAGTTTTCAAATGGGTGATATCAAGGTATTATTTCAAGAGTTTGAATCTCGATATGAATCTTCGAAGTTATTTGTGACATACGATACATGTAAAACCCATTTCAAATGTCGGTCAAATTTTATATCAAGGTATATAATGGAGCTGGCTTCTGGAATTGATATATTCTGATTTATAATCAATGGCCCCATATTCGGTAAATTGTTGGTATATGAGGTGAGGGGTAAGTTTCGTTAAAGTTAATTAATTATATTGCCACGTATCGGTATTATTAAATACTGCTGTGTCATCTACAAAGCTTGGAATAGAATAGCATAGGTAATTTTCAATAGGCTCTCCATATAGATGGTAAACAGAAGAGGGCCTAAGACCGTACCTTGGGGAATCCCGTAGGTGATTATCCTTGAAGTACTTACTTCACCATCAATATCGACTACTTGTTTTCGGTTTAAAGATACGATTTCAATAGATCATGCGGCTTACCGCGCATGCCAATTTTTTCAGTCTCTCAAAAAGCCTTGTGTGACAAACAGTATCAAAAACTTTGGGTGGGTGCATTATTTTCAGCACATCTCATTGATATATACCATTCTTAAGTGAGAGACAAATTTATTTTCAATAGAACGGTTGTTCAGTCCATACTAAAGCGACTGTGACAGATTGTGGTTAGATGGCTAGGGGATGGACAGAAGAATTCAAGAGATTAGGAATGCTTATCGTAACTTTAGGGTTAGGCTTGAATTTGGTTTTTTGTTTGGTAGCGTTGATTTTGAATGGTTTATATCTAAAATATCTGTATTGAAATTATACTCGGTATTTCATGTTTGGAGTATAGTGTTTGAATGCCAATTATATATTCATCTCTGACATCTGGTTATTCATTTTGTAGAATTAAGTTTTTTAACATCAAAAGAACTTCAGTAATGCTTCCTCGCTGTTGCTACACCTTCAGAACAATATATTTACCCCATTCGTGTTTATACAACAAATATCGTTCCATCGTACAGTGTTGCTAGCAATGCGCAAAGTAAGCAAGATCTGCGTATTTGTTACGCTTTCTGGTTTTTGACGAACAGGTCAGTTTCATCTCAAAGTATATCGAGCTCATTACCATTAGGCGGTCAATCCAAACAGAATGACCAAACCACCTCTCCTAACTTCTTATGTTCTGTGTACCAATTACCGATCGATGTATGCTGTATATTTTTCTCGGAAAAATGGTCTTTGTACAACACAGATTATGTGAGTTTTCGGGTTCATTAGCCCTAGTCTGCAAAAACCAGAAAAATACAGCTGAGACACCGAAACAGTAAATAATATGTTAACCAATTTGATAATCCTTTATTCTTTCATCAATTATCGTATCGGCTCTGTAGCGAAGGCGTTAGAGTATTCCCTCCAAGTGAGGTGTCACCCGTGAAGGTATAAGTTCACCCAAATGATGCCTCATCCTAATATGAGCGTATTCGTGCTGGAAAGATGTATGACTCTGAGCCCATTCAGTGTCACTAATGAAATGAGATTCAAAGCGCCTTCCTCTAATGCAGGGCTCTGTTGTGATGGACTTCCTTTCTCTAGCCACTCGTTGGAACCCATTATCCACAATGAAGTAACTCAAGAATCCTAGTCTACGCGTCTAGGCGACTCAAACTTCCCTCCTTGTAACATCATTTCAAGAGATCTCTCATTTTCAAAAAACCTAGGCGGCTGGGTGCTACAGCTGCCTAGGTTTTTCGCTTTTTGAGAGCAAGATATTTTATGATTTACAGGTATCATTCCAGAGCTGTACATTCTGGCCTGGATAGCTGCAGAATACTTGGGAGGATTAGGAGAGCGACTCCTGGCTGGTGGGCACAGTTAGTTTCCAGCAGCCATCAAAGGACGTCTTCCTGAAATGCGTCACAGGAGACCTACTTCCCAAGCCGGACATTTGTGTTACTCACCTACTTGATGCCGATCAGATTATCACTAGTATAAGGAAAATGTACCATGTTCTGCCAATATTGAGTGGATTTATCTTCACAAGAAGATTCAATACCTGGTAGTAGCACACATGTGCCTGCACCATCGTTTACCTGATCAAGTTTGCAGTTTATGGCAGTGGCCCAATCTTGGCAGATGACCTGAAAGACCACTCAGCAAATAAAGTTATCGGCTTCTCCAAAAATCTGAATTCAATCAGTCGAACTCAAATAGGTTTAAGCCACAATAAATCCTCGCAGGTTGCCTTGTAGGGTCGACTCGACCCACTCACTTTGGATCTACCTACCCATTTTTTCCATTTTTTTTTGTGAAATTTCAAGTACAGAGTTCGTTTTTATGGTTTTGATTCAAGTTTTTGTCTATTTTTCCATGAATTTTTGTTATGAGGTTTCCTTAGTGAGAAACAACTTTAATGGGTTAGTAACACTGCGCATTGCGGTTTTTTATTTCCTGTCGTATTTGTGTGTGCTCCCGCGACAGATAAGCATCTGAATTTGTTCTACGGTGTTTGTGCTTGGTTCTCCTGAGAGTAGAACGACTCAAATGTCTTTTTCACAAGGGATATTGTTTCATTGTTTTCATTTTATTGTTTGCATTTTCACCAAATAACCGGTTGTGCTCGTTTCGTGAAGTTTTAGATAGTGATAAGCCATCGACACAAACCTGTTGAATGAACTCGGGAATCATAAACTACACACACAACTGAGGTGTCTTGTTGGATATATATTTTTCTAGGTATGATTTGGGTTGTTCTTAAACTGCTTGTCTTCTGTGATCCAGTGACTCGCATTAGCATGCGGCTAAGGTCTCCGTTATGAAACCTTACTCTATTCAGGTATTGTTCAGTTTAGTAGCCCTCTAATAATTTCTGAACCGATCTTTGATTTTTTGAAACAGTCTACTATTGACTCATTTTCTGATCTGGTGGTGTACCACATATTTTGGTACCCCAACGGCTGGTTGAAGCCTTTCTATGAGGTTATTGATCCGTCTCTGGCATATGAATCAGCTGTTTCTTTGCCTGGTACTTTCAGATGCCATACAATTCAATTTGATATAGTTAATGTGTTTTGACAGAGTTGTAATGTAAATATCTTTCCGCTCAGTAAATTCCAGGTTTCGTCCTGAGCCTAAATTCACAAACCGGAAGAGTGGAGAATTATTAGTTATTTTGATAACATGCTCACCAAATGTTTTGCCGACTATATTGGGTTTATTTTCTCCATTATGACTTCACGCGTGAAGTTAATGATGAATGAATAATTCGGTGACATATGTTCCTTGAATATGTAAAATTTTTATTTTACCTAATCCCTTGTAACTCAGTGAATTTTACAGTCTGAATTGGACCATTGTTGCTTACCTCATTTTTTACAAGATATAAAAGAAAATATTCTAAGTATCTCCAAAGCTTTATTGGAGTGGTTTTTGTTACACCCGATAAGCATAAAGATGTTCCACTGAAGTTTACACTTGTTAGTGGTTCACATAGAATTGAAATGAATATAATAATAGCTTCATTCTAAGAAAAGAGTTTTTATCATTATGATATAAATATTCTAGATACACACTGTTAGGATTTAATAATATAATTATCTATACAGACACACTCACACTTGTTCACAAACATAGATATACGTATACACTAAAACATGGAATCTCGCAATGTTCCTTTTGTCAATTAAGACATTTTTACTTTGGTTCTATACTCACTAATTACGTTGTTCTCAGATTGGGATTTTGCCCTAATAATATAAGTATGCCTGATATAAATTGATACAAATAATAGTTAAAATGTATTATCCATACAAAAGGGTTTATATACATAGATACATACACACTTGTTCACAACATACATTAGTAATTTTTTTTTCTTCGAATGTGTATTGATTGTGTTGGAGTATTTTTTTGAAGTTTTCCAATTTCTATTTGAATGAGTGAATAGATCGACTTTCCAGAATGTCTAGAGGTAGACTATTATACAATTTCGTACCCGAATAATAATAGCTTCGTTGTCCAATGGATCCTTGTGTCCGAGGACATTGAAATTGAATGAGATGCATGCCATCATGAGTTTAACCCATTATGTTGTAGATTCAATACATCATGAAGACTTAGAGGTTTCGATCTTTCTCTAAAGAAGTAGCGGAATACTCGTTCTCGTTTTTATAAGACGCTTTTTCTGTAACTTAGCCCAAAACAGTTTACATTGATTACATTTCTGATCTGTACGCCTATCGGTCTCGATGAAGTGGTCTGTTAGCCGGTGTTATGTCCCTAATATACATGTCAAGTGAATTTTCTAATGTTTTCAATACAAATAACTCATTGATTTGAAGGCAATGACAAAGTCTTGTTTGATTTCCCCAACAAAAAATACAAAGTGTCTCCACATTCACAACAATGTGAATTATAACCGTTCGTTGTTCGTATTATTATTAAGTTCCTCTATATTGCTGTGATTCTATTTTTCCCTTCTTCGTTTAGTTTAGTAATATCTATGCTGATATATTTTTTATATCGAATATTCGATTTTTATTTTATTATTATTTTTAACCTGAATTCTTGAATTTACTCATGTCTTATGAGTTATGAATGTTCTCGTTTCAAATAAAGATTCGTCTCACATTGATCTACAACATGAAAATATTTTTGTTTGCTTACGCTTGGTAATAGAATACATGATGAAATCCATCAGCACTTGAAAATTCTGGAAAATTCAACGAATGCAATTCTGATTTCATTCCTAAGACAGGTCACACTATTTGAATCATGTCAAATGATATACGAGATATGTTTACTGAATTCAGTACAAAGCCTTCGTGAAATGAATACTCGTAAACCTCTCTGTATATACAGACACGCACAATACACAAATTCTATAGAAGGACGCCGAATGGAATATATTTTTACGGCTTACTTTGTACTATGTTTGACGTAGACAGTGCTAGGAACGCTTTTATATCCCATGGAAATACCATTCCAGTCTGGAAACGTTTAACAACAGGGGATTAGATGTGTCCGAATTAATATTCAATGTATTTTGCAGCAAAAATTGAATTCCCAATCTCGAACTAGGTTACCAACTTGGGAAAAAACTCGTAATCGTCGAGTTCCGTTTATTGAGATGACTTAATTATATAAACAAGAAATAAACCTGTGCATCACCGGTAATCCAAACAGTTTTCATCTACGTACCAAAATAGCATCAGTGAAAATGTTTTCAATGAGTACGCTCGTAGAATCTGAGTGTAAATCAGATATAATATAAGAATTTGTATCTTTATACAATTTTCAGATCAGTTTTGTCTGATTTTCCTTAAAGAGGGTCAGCCCAAAGTTGTTCTCACGGTTTTAGGTAGTCGTATTGTTTTCGAGTTATTTATAATATATTGAAACTCCGGCTATTTTTATTTTTCGTGAATAAGTGACTAGGCCAATATCTCGAAATGACAATTGCCTATCCTTTCCTCAAATACGGAGTTATGTTCTGGGGTGGAAGCATTAATTTGGAACAAATTTTCATTATGCAAAAACGTATAATAAAGAATATGCTTAAGAGACTCCTGTCGCGGGATTTTTAAAAGTAATAAATTACTTACTTTAGATGGGATCTATATTTATGTTTATGTTATTTTCGTTTATGACAATAAAAAATAATTCATTATTTCGGTTCGGAGACATTCATCTTTTTGGAGAAAACCGATGCCTGGGTGTTCGTGGCATTGAATTGAACCTGATAACTTACACCCCAATTCAAAATCAACTCTAGATGCTCATTGAGATATGAAACCTTCTGCTGCCGGTGAAGATGTGCATCCGCAGTCGATGTCCTAGAATCCAAATGGAATGACAAGACAAGTGTGCTGTCATCAGCAAAGCAATATTTTGAATTCTTGGTTTTTCCCAAAGAGTCGTTGATATACAATAAAAAGAGGGTTGGAGGCAATATAGATCCCTGGGGAACACCAGCGTTGATGGTAAAAGTATTCGAGAGATATCCATCGACGGCCACTCACAGGGAACGTTTATTTAGGAAGCTGGAGAGCCATACACAAAAATGATCCGACAAGTCATAGCAACGAAGTTTGGCCAGCAAACGCTCATACCACACACGTTCAAAGGCCCTAGAAATATTAAGCGCAAGTACCTTTGGCCCTCCATGTTTCTCGATAGTGCTATTCTGAATATGGGCGACGAACGATAGAAGATCGCCTGTTGATCTTTGTTTCCGAAAGCTATATTGATGATCGCTCAAGATGTTGAAGTCAATCTATAAGGATATGTTGGTTTACGGCTTTCTCCATGATTTGGTATCACTGATTTGGAAGATTTTTGTTACCCTTTTTTAGGAGTAGGCTGAACGCGAGCAATCTTCCAACAAGACAGGTTGAAAAGTCTGCAAAACACTGGTGCGATTTCATTGGCGCACTTTTCAAGTACGATGACTGGTACTTCATCAGGACCAGATGCCTTGTTGATATTGAGCTGTTTCAAAATTCATTTGACTAGACGTTGTCGAAAAGTAATTTCCGGAATAGTGGGTTCTAGCGTGGGAAAAGTGGCTGGTGCCTTTCCCAGAAAATCGACTGTAAAGTGAGACGCAAATTGTTTAGCTAGTAGATTTGCTTTTTCTATGACTGTTTTTGCAATTGAACCATCTACTTGTGTTAGTGGTGGAATTGTGGATTTTGTGAAGTTTTGATTAACAGCTTCAGCTACCGACCAGAAGGATCTAGACCCGTTGGGATTGGCAAGCAATTTATTCCTAATTCTCCGATTGTGAAGTCATTTGCTTTCATTCGTTCTAAGTTTGCAGTTGTTGCGAGCATAAACAAACCTAGTTCGATTTTTGGTACTGGCATTTTTGCGCCACTGCCGGTAGGCGAGATTTTTGGAGGCGATAGCTTGCTCGCAATGTTTGTTGAACCAAGGTTAGAGCTGGAACAAACATCTGGCCAGGGAAAATTTTGAAAATGGTCTTGAAGATCCTCCCACTCAGCAGATCTGTAATGCCAAACTTTGCGCGGCTTAGATTGTTCCTCAATATTCATCGGTAATTCACTAAACACTGAAATAAGTTTGTGGTCAGAAGATCCCAACAGAGACCTAACGGTGACTGTGTAAATTTCTGGATTGGTTGTTAGGTATAGATACAGAAGACTAGCATATTCCCCATAACGGTCAGAAATCCTGGTTGGCTCATTCAAGATCTGAATAAGTCCGCTGTTCATTGGAAAAGCCCAGTTTCGTGATGCATTCGATATTGTGAACATTGAAATCACTTAATATGGAAATTTTGGCACTGGGATGATTGATTTGCAGAAATTCAATGGTGTTTGCAAGTGGAGAGAATAGTGCCCAATATTGTATATCGCTTCGCTTCGGATGAAAAGACATATTCCAAAGTTACGTTTGAATCGGGAGTGGAAATCAGCCGGGATATAGAAAATTGACGGTTTTTTTTTGACGTAATGACTTTGGTTTCTGTGAGTGCAAGAATATGAGGACTATTTGTTTGCAGATGTTGGTGCATCGAGTTTATATTTGAGTTGAGTCCTCTGATGTTGCAGAAATCGATTTTGAAGTTGCTAGTGGGCCTCTTAGCAACTGCAGTTACCGTGCTATTTCCCTGTGGAATGATGTTGGGAAGACCCTGCTGACTGTCAGAAATAGTGGTTTTCGAATAATTTCTGCAGGATGATGCCCTCGAATCAGCTCCCACCCGAAGATCCGATTGGGAAGCTATTTTTCCTTCGGAGTATTTCTACTCTAGAAGCACCATCACGCAATTTTTCCTTTTATTCCCACCCTTGAGATCGAAAACAGCCGGCACGACAACAAACCGTTAGCCCGAAAGTAACTTCACATTGCCTAAGCCGTTGCAATGGTATTTCACTGGGCGATGCCGTTATTACAATTGAGAACGAGAGAGGAGGAAAGATAGAGAAATATATAAAGTGCTGAAATTCCAATTGAAAAAAAAATTACAGTATAATATTACTTTTAGAGAAAGAGGTATTTATAGATGTGGTTATTATTGACATATCATGAAAACAAGTTTAATAATGATGAATGAATAAATCCTTTCATTTGAGTAGAAGATCATTTTTAGTGCATTATTTTCGAGGTTATCGTTGAATAGGGACGATACCTGGTTACCGAAAAAGCTCATTTCAAAGCTCCTTTTCCAAACCCATTAAGTGCCGTTTTACTCGATTCAATTAAAACAATTGACAGCTGAATAGAAATAAGACTGGTTTTGGAATAAAATTCTTCTATGTGAGTTCCAGTAACAGAATTATGTATGAATAATATGCTCATGAATTAGATAAAACATTTTGCAAGTCTCAAAAATTTACGAAATTGTAATAATTTTTCATAATTATATGTGCGTTTAAATGTATTTTGTGACATAACGCGAAGAGCTTACACAGCCTACACAGTCACCACATAGAAGTTGTGATATCATGAAATGACAATTGTTTACTCTTTTTCAAATTTGTGCGTGAATGAGCGTGTTTTGTCGAAATTCACCGATATCACACGGAAATAATTTATATTCTATATTGGCCAAACTGGGAGAACTTTTTTCCAAAGAGTTGAAGACCTTAGAAGTAGATTTTTGAATGGAAACGCCAATTCCACAGTTACAAATCATCTTTTAGCAGAAGGACATGAGTTCAATCATGATTATGACGTGTTACATTTAGAAGAGAAAAGTTTGAAACTCAATATTTTGAAATGTTCAGAAATAAATAGATTTAAGGATTCGGGTATTTCCTGAATGACCAAATAGAACTGAATAACCAAGTAGAACTGAATAACTCCCTGTTACTGTATATTTTTTTAAATTTCGAAACTGGTACATAAGCTCAGGCAATTTTATTAATTACAGGTTTATTCAAATGACGTTGCACACTTTCTCTTCTTTTCTTATGTTAATGTTTATTGATTTATTCGCGAACTCAGGTACACATTCAACATTAATTGGTTTGGTAAAAACTCAGCTACTTACAATGGAGGTAATTCAAATTGTAAAAACACTAAGCATTGAATATGTAGATTTTAGTTAGTAAAGACACGCTTGAGGAAGCTACTGTATTGCAAAACACGTGTTGGTTTTTTATGAAACTGTTCAGTGAAAATCTCACAGTAAAGTTTATCTTAAATACGTTATGGATTTTCATCAAGTATCGGAAGATTTCATTTATACCTTTACCTGAGAAAACATGCCATTTGTTATTAAAAATAATGAGTGAAAAAGAATATACTTGCACTCGCTTGTGTGAAATATACAATTTGCTCGTATAATGAGAACAAAAATGCTAAATTGCAAATAAATTGCTATATCTGTGAAGGGTTAGTGAAAAATAGAAAAACTATGTTCATTTAAGCAATTATATCCAATACCTGTTTGGTCGATAAATTGAAGAGATAGTCAAAATTTTAAACAGCTACGACCCATATAATATACAGTTCACAATAGAGTGTGAAAACAACGACCAGAGTGTTTCACTCTTAGAGACTGAATTTATTCACACTCTAACAAATATGATTATCATCGACTGATACAGAAAGTCCATTCATCACTAAGACAGATATATGAATTACATGTTGTACCATAGGCATTCAATAAAAGTGAACTTAGTGAAACAAATTAAACAACGAGTCCTAAAGATCTCTCACAGTGGTTTTCATGACAGAAACTTGTAGGTGTTATTTGTATGACCTATTTCTACAAAATTTTTATTCTTCACTAAAAAAATTTATTCAATTCCACAGACAATTATAATTCTTTAAAGAATAATATTAATATCACAATTGAATACTAATGAACACGTGGATCTGATTCAAATTAATATTTGTTACACCTCTCTTCCTTATATTACAGGAATCCCGCCTAGATTGGCCAGAATTATCAAACCGTTTGAGAATATCAAAACTGCAATTTGAACGGTTTCAACTATTGGATCTATCTCAACCAAAACTAGAGATAAAATTCCAAAACTTCGACGTTCATACTTAACTTATAGTACCATGCTACAGTTGTAATGGAGAATATATTAGACAAACAGCAAGATTATTGAAAGATAGAATAACTTCTCATAAAAGTGATTGTATATTAGGGTCGTCCAACAGGGACTTTCGAACTTTGACAATTGATAACGGCCATCTTGTTGAAGCTACATCTGTCAAATTAGTTGTCATTTATTCAGTTTTTTTGACAAATCACTGTGGACGTGCAACGTGCAAATAATATTTCATATCGTGGACACTTTTATATACATTTCAATGTTCCCAAACTTTGAATTAGTATATGCTTTCTCCGTTATTCAAAAAGCAAAAATTTTTCTCATCTATCTGTTAATTCACTACGTAAGAACGTAATTGGACCTTCTTCATGTCGCGTGTTGCATCGGTCTATCAGAACGTTTGAATTCATTTTCTCGTGCGATAGGTGTGAGCCACAATAAACCCGCAAGGGTTTATCCTATTGTACACCTCACGCTTACGAATTTGCTCTGCTGATTTATCATTTTCCAAACAGAGGCGACACACACTGTCTTCTGATAGTCCCAGTCTCTGCATATGATATTTCAGACGACAGTAACCTACGAGAAGACATCGTATTTCATTCCTACTGTAGTCTGTCATTCATACAGTAAATACGGTCCTTTGTACGATATCGATGGTATGCGTTTTTTGTATTTAATGTTTGTCATTCCTCTATTTTTTTTATTTCAAGTTTACCCGCATCAACCATATGGGTTATTAGCGGGGTTCGATACATTTCATATATCTCAAAATATATTGATATACTTCAGGAAAGTAACCAGTCTATCAATATTCTGTGGGGTGAGGATTGTTCGTAGGTCACTGGGTAGGCCGATAGCACGTCTCTGTCGTTGGTAAGACGGACAATCCAGAAGAATGTGGCTTACATCAAGATTTGTTTGGCAGGTTTCACATTTTCTGGCCACATCTCGTTGAAGGAGGTGTTGATGTGTTAGCTTGGTATGACCGGTGCGGAGCCTGGTGAGAATCACTTGGTACCTTCTACACAACCCCATGTATTGGACGGG
>WOGR01009028.1:0-11541 GCA_015342045.1 Leptinotarsa lineolata | reverse complement strand
ATACGAAGTTGAAGTATTTTCACAATTTCTCGATTTTAAGCTAATTCATGAACAGAAAAGAAACAAAATACTGAAAAGGCACAATTTATTCAACACTCAATTCATTCAAAGCAAATGATCTCAGTTTTATGATATTGATTATCACATTCCAAGAAACGATAGTCAGTCTGTTTTCTGGTGAAACTGGGTTGCAGGAAAATTGGATTTGCCTTGCTTGTTCGTCTTTCTTGGATTTTGTTGGGGAGATCTATCTTTTTCGCGATATCTTTTGGAGGAATCCGAAGGTTTTTCTGGAAAATTGTTTCTATATTTAATATATAATAACGTTTTCTCCTGCTAATTTTCTCTCATTCATATGTAAGTATGAAGGTCTTGATTTATAATGAGGGTTTGGTTTTCTAGTTAACGATTCTTAAGCCTAAATCATCGGTCACTTCCTGAAGGTTTGAATTTTATTGATGCAGCACTCCAATTTTGCTGACTGTGATGTAAGAATTTGGTGAATGTCAGCCATGTTCTTGGTGAGTCTAATGAATTGTGTTTCAATTCTCTCTAGTTGCGCTTCCATTTTTATTATGTGAGTATATGCTCCCCTACTATATATTTATTTGTTGGAATTTGTTATTCTATAGAGAAACGCTGTGGCCATAAAAAAGTTATAGGCTGATTCTACTTCAGTAAACTGATTGAATCTCCTATTTATATAATCATGAAGGAATAGTACATAATACAATAATGAAGTTCGGTTCTCAACGTTATTTGATAGATTCACTTCAAGATATACTAACTCAGCAATACAGTGTCAATATCTCACGTACCGCAATAAACTAAGTAGAAAAACATGGAAAGGCCGGAGCACTTTTCAATACGTGTCTACTCGTACAGCTCAAAATCGAAACTCATATATCAAAAGTAGATACTCTATCTATAGGATAAGTTCTTAGTGCTATTGTCGAGGAGCAAACACACTGTTATTTGATACTAGTGATCTGCTCGAGCTCCGCACGATTGCAATGCTGATATTGAATATAAATTGATCCACCGGCAATTCAAGGGCATGAAATAACATTGATGAAAAGATAAGGACGCGCCTTTTTGCCTCGCGGCTGGCGCCCCGGTTGGAATATTTGAAAATCCTTTCTTTTTTGCACATCTATAATATAAAAAATCTTACATACAAAACTTCACCCTTCAAGAATATAGCGGTACGAACAAACAGTGATAAAAGGGTAATTTTCATTTGTAAACGCGTCCCTTTTACTTCCACGGGGGGCGACTCAGTTAAAATATTTGAAAATGCTCTCCCAATGTGCATCTAAGGTCTAAGAAGCATCTATATACCAAATTTTAACTTCCTAGGACTCACCAGCATGGAGAAACAGAGATAAAAGAGTGATTGTTAAATGAGGGATTTTTGCATCTATAAATTTAGATTTTTTTCATCAATTGAGTATCTATTTATTCAATAACATTACCCTCTCATGCAATTATTTTCATTTGTAAACGCCATTCTTCTATTCCCACTGAGGGAGTTCCATTTGGAATATTTAAAAATTCCTACTTATTGGACATCCTCAACATAGAACAAATTTCCGCCTGGATCTATCAATGAAGGCAACGGTAACTTCCCGGGTTACCTGGCCAGATTCAACCAGGGACCAGAGGTGACATACTCATGTGGATGGGAAGAGCCTGAAACGGCAGAACATGTACTTGAGAGATGTATGGACGGAGATAAAGTTGTGTGGCGAGAACGGAAAAAACGGCTGGAACAAGAAAAGCAAGGTATGTAACTAAGAGACAGGAATGGGAGGAGAAATGAATGGATACGTGTTGCGAATGAATGGGTAGAGAGTGTGGTGAGGGATGAACGGGAAGATTGAGAGTCAAGCTACTAGCTTGCCAAATCAGAAAACCGAAGTTATGACGGTCTTTTCAATCCGGGCAGACCTGCTCAAATTTTCATGACCTGATTTGTGAATCTTAGATGCTGGTTTGGATGAGTAGGGGTTCCCCTGACAGTAGTAGCGTCAGATAGAGGGAAAATGCCTAGTTGTTAGGCTTTCGAGCAAGGTTAGCGGAGGGCGACGGCATTGTTCATGCCCCAATACAATTCGGGGATATTCTCCCTCTCTGACACTTTGCGCCTAAATATATCTGAACTCATCGATCTAAGAACAGGTAAACTGAAAGATGATTTAGCTGTAGGTAATTTGATTTTCAAGATGAAATACAAACATCTTTTTTGCACTTGCACATGGTACAATTTTTCAAACCTCATACCAATGCATATTTTTGGATTTGTTCGAAGAGATTGGATATTGTCCAAGATTGGCTGACCATGCAAGCTTATTTTCTTTTTCCATTGGCGACATGTCAGTTTGCAGATGCTGAAAGGAACTTATGATTGAGTTTGATACTAACGTCAATTTATATAGAGTACGATATATTTCAGAATAAGTGTTAGTGGAAGTTATCATCATAAAATTCGTTCAAACTATAATAGGGTCTATCAAACAGTGGATTTGATAGAGGAGACCAAAGGAAATTCATCTCTATGCTTGTTCATGAAACAAACCGTTTCTAGTATGAAAATTGCATAAACTGTCGAAATATTATTCGCAATGAATATATCTTATAGGAGTCTTGTTCTTTTTTTCGAAGGGATAACGTATCGCTCTTCTTTGAAGTACGAACACAGAATTCATATGGGTTCTGGAACATACTCCTCAGGAAGGAGTTCCGTATCTCAAGTGTGAGTCTACTAGTGAGGAGTACACAGATTTTGGTGCAGAATATCCCAATTCTCTAGAACTTATTCTTACCGCAAAGCAACCCGAAGAAAGTTTTTTGTGAGTATTCTGATGTGGTCTTCAAACCTCAAGTCGTTATCTATGGTAATACCCAGGAATATAGTGCTCAATTCACTCGCGATAACACTTTCATCAATAGTAATTGGAAAGTCATCAACAGAACTCCGAAAAGATATCAAATTAGTTTTTCTGATATTCAAAAATGAGAGATTAGTATCGCACCAGTCCTTGATAATCCTGATATCTAAAAATATAACCTTGTGGAGATCTGAGGTATTTTTACTGTGCCATAGTATTGTGGTTTCATCTGCGAATAACTTGAACTTTTCTCTTATATTCAACGATATCAGATCATTTATATACAAAAGAAAGATAATGAGAACAAGAAAAGACCCCTGAGGGACTTCATTGTTTATACTAGCTGCAGTTGATAATGAAGCAGGCATTTTAACAATTTTCCTTCAACCGGTGAGGTATGATTCAAACCATTTATGAGTTTCATCAATGCCATAATACAATTTTCTGAGTAGTATTTCATGATTTACACAGTCGAATCCTAGTCAAGTTAATCAAAAAAGCAAACTATTCTTCACGAAAAATTCTTCAAAACTATATAAAATATGAACTTTGTGTAATAATATTTAATAAAATAATCATCAAACCTAAAACGGCAATGAACAAAACGATAATCAAATGACCTCTAATAATCAAAGTGCCATAAAACACTGAATCAAGAGCTTTTTCTAATATATTGGCTGGGGTCAGATTTTGACTGAAGGTTAATAACGAAATGAGATATATTATCACTTCTAATTCTTTGAAAACAAATATTTTTCAAACTTCATTCATTTATACAAGGTCAAAGATGCAATGGTTCATTTGAATGTCAAGTATGGAGTCTACGTAACAATGTTCCTTCCCTTGAAATCGGAATTTATATATTCTATAATTTGAATCAGCAGATTTTTTCTGATACAAGTTTGAGAGCTTTTCTCTATTGTTTGCATTCCTAATTTATTTTTTCGTTGCAAATAACTGTACAACGTCAATAAGTCTGTTAAAAATTACCATATCAGAACTGAAGTACTGTCTCTCAAGAAGCGTTTCACTAACCAAGTTAACATCATCAAGAGAAGAAAGTTGACCATATCTATTCATCCTAACAGGTCATTTCTCATTCGAGACTGTTTGTATTCAGTTCAAACATTGTATTTGCTAGAATTCATAAAGAATTGTGGTAATGAAAACATACGATTTGAAAAACAATAACAGAATTTTTCCAAAATTGATGACAATATTAAAATGATGGTGGACTGCTTGATACTGTGTCATTGTTCATGTCCAACAAAGAAACACAAAAATTATCGAACTTGAGAATTTATTTATTTCTGGGAACAATTGAGGAATGTGAAAAATTATTCTACATTTGAATATACGGGAGCAAGATACTTGCGAATGCATTGACTCAAGGCATCTGCAGCTTCAGCAGCAGTATCGCCTTGTCTGACGCCACATTCATTTATCATTTCGTTAACTTCGTCAGCACTTATTTTGAGATTTTTCCCGAATTTCGCCCTCAAAACATCTTTGTCAATGTCTCCGTTTTCTTCCTGTAATCCAAATTTGACGTTCATGCAAAGGTTGTAAGGTGTAATTGCATTTGGTTTCTTGCACTCGCTGTCGACCTTCTGAAATTTCTCCTTTATGGTTTCAGCATTGGCCTGAAATTGGAAAAAGTATTCATCTACTGCCTGATGTAATATGAGTTTTTTTTGATTATTTATTTCAATCGACTCAGAAAATTTTGTCGATAGGAAAATAGTTGGACTGAAAATTGAGAAAATCGAAAATACACATACAGGTTCAAAAAGTCGAAATCCGAGCTCTCGCGAAGAAGAAATTGTAGAAATATACTCCTAACTTTGATTCTTCACTCCAATTGTTCCCCAGCTCGAATAACAAATCGCAACAATGTAAATATACAGGGCATTTCAAAATACAAACGAAAAAATTTTCAACATTGGAAAATAAATTAAAATCTTACCAAGACCAAAACAGTGACAGCCAACACTATACCAAAGCAGAGTTTCATGATTACAGTAATAACAAATACGCAGAACCAAGAAATATGTCTCTTATATGCATAATGAGAAGAAGGGTTATCAAATGGGTCAAATTTCAACCAAGGGAATACTGATTGTGGTGAGTCGACATTTGTTACATAAGTGTTCAGGTTATCAAATATGCTCCTTATTAAATTATTATCAATGTTGCACCTTATTTTTATATTGCCGCATCCAGAGTTCAGTTCATGAACTGACGAAGAATAAGTTGGAAAGTAACTCAAAAACTAGGCAACAATAACGATATCTTTGTGAAATTTTTTGAAGAGCTACTTTTACTTAGAATGATCATGACTATTCCTAATGTAATCCACTTCAACTTTCATAATCACGCATAGGAATCCAAATCATAACTTTTCTCAATAACCAGAACTGCAATATCCTTCTTGACGCGCGTTTCACCAACCAAGATAAAGAAAACTAATTCCTAATCCTAAACTGGCTTCTATGTATATATTACATATATACTTTCACTCTCCCGGACCATTACCGATCTCGGATAGAAATTTGCGGAAAATTTTGTTCCCGCTGATTTGATTCATGAAAAACAAACAATGGAATGTTTGGGATGGTATTTTTGCCACAGTTCATTGCTTTTATGCCACACTCCACTATTTCCAAAATTTCGAAAGCATCCAAAGATCAAGTGTCACGTACCAATCTCAACAATTTCATACCGTTTTCATTTATTCTCTGGTTTTCCTCGGCGTGTTGAGCGACACAGATTTCTCTTATCTTCAAAATCGGATAAAAGCTGCGTGTTCTTTGAAAAGAATTTCAATGGCTCGCTTAGTCTGATCAATATAGCTCTTGTCAAAGTTCTCACATTTACGATGAAGAAAAACTCAAAGTCGTCTCCACAATTTAATATCACCATTAGATGTCAATACGGTAAAACCATCAATCAGTACATATTTCGAACCTATATAGGTTTATTATCAGATAATTTTGAAAATTCTACAATGAAAGAAGAACAACATAACGTAAGTCAATATCATGAGGTATAAAGTTACTTACATAAGGAGGAAAATTATATCAATATGGAGAAATGAATATTATCCCGTTACCAATGAATAATTGGTCACATTGTTAATTATGATGAGAGAATGATTTTTTTTCAAATATAGTAGAATAAAAGAAGTTTATAACACCCTAAATATAAATTGATGAGGAATGGGAGGCTTGGAGACATTTTCCCCCTTATTAATATCAATATCAAGAAACACCGCATGAAAACAAATTATGATGGACGAAAACCGAGCTGAGCTCAATGAGAAAGGAGAATCAACTGTCAAAAATATATAGAGAAATGAAGTTGAAATGATATAGAATAGTGTGGCAAGGTAACTGCAAACACAGAACACAACAGAAGCAGAACCACCGTCCACATATCAACTACTGTTCTGGGCAGACAGATTTCATATCATCTGTACGTTTCAGCTAGTTACAATAAAAAAGTATGGTTTATGGAAGATCAAGGCAGGAGACGTTTAAATTAAGGGAATTGAAAAACTTTTTGCAATCAAACTCTATTTGTTCATTAAGAGAGATCACATTGGGATTATTGATGGCAGAGTTGATTTCAAAAATTTCAAGTAAATTAAGTAAAGTGCCTTTTTGGCAAATGTGTAATATATCCAAATCAGAATCAATATCAAAACTATGGTTGTAATTAATAATGTGATTAGAGAACGAACTTTTTGTGTTATATTCATCTGAAGGTAGATTTCTGAAATTATCAATTACTTTAATATTTTATACTGGTTTTTCTGGGTTTATTACTTTCCACAATCTGAAAAAAATGGAAGATAAATCAATAGAATCTACTGAAGTGTAGTAGAGGGCAAACTGAAAAGTTCATCCCGAGAAGTTACTGCGAAATATAAACTACTAGAAAATCCAATTAGTCAGTAATTTATCGTATTCATAAATTTTCGCCTACAAAGTGGCAAGATATCAATACTTAGCAGAACATGGTTGGTTTTTGTCCTAAGTTTTTTGCAATTTTGGTTATTTTCATCAAACTTTATAGGCAGTATACCTTGACAGACTCCATCTGCACTGAGCAGTTTTGAACTGATTAATCAATCCAAATTGAAAAAATTTGTCAGATTGAATTACTCAATTAGAAAGTGCTTCATTTTGGAATTCGTAAAAATAACAATTCGTAAGTGTATATGTTATTTATTAGGCAATTAAACATATAAAAATTGAACGAAACAACTATCACAACAATTCTGACGATCCCCAATAGTAATACAAGCTTCAGCTCTCCTGATCAAAGAATTCCGCACCCGTTGAAAAATGACGGAAGTGTTTCTTATCGTTTCGCAGTAAGCTATGATGCGCTCCCTTAACATTTCCTCATTTTCAATGAGGGTAGCATAAACTAGTGATTTTAGGTGTCTCCAAAAATAAAAATCTACGGGGTTGAGGTCCAGTGAACTCGAGGGCCAATGCTGAGTGTCTCCTCTCCATCGTTGGAGAATGCTACGTCCAAATAATTTCTTGCTATCACACTAAAATGAGCCGGGGCTCCATCGTGCATAAACCAAGAGTGACTTCGGAAACCAATGGGAACATCTTCCATAAGCTGGGAAAGCTCGTGTCCCAAAAAAATTAGGTGAGCATCTCCATTCAAAATAGGGCCCAATTAAATAATTCTCAATTATGCCTACCCACACATTAAATGGGAATCTGTCTCGAAAATGAGTT
Organism: Leptinotarsa lineolata; assembly: GCA_015342045.1. Classification (NCBI taxonomy): domain Eukaryota; kingdom Metazoa; phylum Arthropoda; class Insecta; order Coleoptera; family Chrysomelidae; genus Leptinotarsa; species Leptinotarsa lineolata. Next base: position 3,890 of record WOGR01009028.1, on the reverse strand, counting down.
TGCGTTATCGCATGTGGGTTATCTTTCACCCAGATATGGTTATTATGGAAGTTCATGATACCAGTCCTTGAAAAATTAGCCTCATCTGTGAAGAGGAATCTCAATGGAATTTGGGGATGTTGTTCGACTTTTCTTTGAAGCCATTGAGCAGAATCGATACGTGGTTGGAAATTACGTAGCGTAAGTACCTGGATATGCTGAATATAATAAGGATATAATTACTGTTCCTTTGAAATTCTGTGAACAGTCATGTGACTCACATTTTCTTGTACTTGTTTCTGGATTTTCACTAATTTCTTCGACAATCACTTCCTTCAATTCCACAGTTCGTGTAGTTCATGGCCGTCCTACGGCAGAATTTCTTTTAGAGCTTCCAGATTCGAAAATTTGCCTGAAAAGATTCGTAAATGACGCTACACAAGGAGTCACGCGTTAGGATACCTTTCCTGATAGATGTGTCTGGCCTCGCTTGAATTTCCATCAGCCAAGCCGTATGCAAAAAACATATCAGCCATTTCAGCATTCGTAAAGTCTGACAATGAACCAAAAAATCACTTTATAAACTCTGAAGTGTGAATCTGTCACTGAATAGTTGAAAATATGACGGCAAACTTCTATTTTGATAAACAAACGTTCATAGCCCCCTCGATTTAATTTACCTAATTTACAAGCGGAGAGTGACAAAATTTATTGAAATCAAATTTGGCTATACTGATTGAGCAGTTCAATAATACTCAGTTCAGAAAAAGTCTGTCCGGGTAAACTGCTTATGAAGTTTGATGAAAATAACTAGAATTGCAAAAAACTTATGACAAAAACCAACCATCTGTATCTCGAAAATGAACGCTTTTCCGATAAACATTTTATATGAAAAAGTTGTTCGTTCTAACGAGATCCACCTCATACTTAGTTTTTGTAATGTTCTCAGCAACTTCACTAAGCATCCTAGGTGCTAAGTAATATATCTCGAATATCTCGAAAACGATCACCTCCAGCTTTGTTGAGGAAGTGTACTTTTTTCAATTGGAAAAAGTGTGACGATTAGGTTTTTTTATAAAAAACACCAAAAGTTTACTGTCAAAACAGTTAGGGCAATTTGAAATAAAAAATGACAGCGTACGAAGCGCCCTCTAGATGTTACATAAATTAATACGGAATTATGATTTTCCACATCAAAAACCCCGGGCGTCACATTTCGTGCAATTAACTCATTTTTTGCAGAAGTTATTTTTGAAGAACGAACAAAAAAACTCAATTTCAACACCCTGTTTTTCTAACAATTGCTTCAGGTGTACATCACTTGAATACTTCAACGTATAGTGGAAAAGTAACTTCTGAAAATAGGCATGATAAAGATATGTTGAAAGACGTTAACGGTAATTAGAAACATTTTCCGAAATTTCCTCATTTACTTCTCTACATTTTTCGAATATCTGTATAATGTTTGCAACCAGGAAAGAAGTCTCCAATACAAAAAATAATTGTGAAGCATACGTTTATTTTCTAACTTAATTCAAAAAATAACTAAGCATGTGTCAGAAATGGTCGTGAAAGTTTTTCCCATAGTCCACGACGAATACATATACTCAGGTTGACTGCAGCTTCAGCCGCTACATCACCCTCCCTGTCCCCACATTCGCTAACAAGTTCATTGATAACAGCAGTGTTCAATCCAAGATGTTTCTTCAAGTTGGTCCTCAAGTCGTTTTTGTCGATGTCTCCATTAATTTTTTGTATACCCATCAAGACATTCTGGCATAGCGGAAATGGTTTAATTGCATTCGGTTGAGTACACTCGTTGTTTAGTACATCCAGAGTGGAGGCATTGGTCTGCAATTTGAGATAAACGAAAGTATTTATAAATTGATAGATGTAGCCATTACTAAGTGATGAGAGATCATCATGAAAAATGAGAAATGAAAATTTTCTATGTTTCTTACCACTTTCTTTTTGTAACTAACATACAGTTCACACTCGAAACAGGGATAGAGAAACAAATTAATTTCTTAGACCTGACCATTACACACAATCAGAATTCAGAAAACCGAGATATACAGACATTACAGTCCCAAGTGATTCTTTCCATCACGACAGTCATAAATCAGCAGCCTTTAATTCAATGTTGCACAGAGCATTCTCGCCACTTTTATCTGCTAACAATCTAGATAGAAAAATTGAAATAATTATACAGATTGGACATTATAACGGTTTTGACGCAGACACAATCCAGAAGTTAGTCAAAAAACAAGGCAGTAAATTCACTCACAGAATAATATACACCCAGGTCAAACAGTCAGAAATCAAAAAATTTGTAACTCTAACATATTTTGGAAAAAGAACGGAGATAATTGCAGGATTTTTCAGAAAAAACAATGTGGAAGTGGCATTCAGACCACAGCTTGGAATGGCACCACAGGTTCCCGAACTTAAACGATACGGAAATTTTGCACTATGCAAGCAAATGTTGGAAACTCAGTTATTTGGAATCTTTGGAAATTCATGAGCATAAGAAACGAGGGTGCAATCTGTTCAATGATCAACCGGTTTTCAAATTAGCGTACCCACATTGTCGCAGGTAAAAATAATTCAGGTAAGTTAAGTGGTTATTACCTGCAGAGTTGTTACATAAGTGGTAATGTGAATCATTTGTAGTTTGATGTTTGAGTTTGAAAATGTCCTTATAGGACAAAACTGCAGTAACTTAAGTTAGAAATAAAAGTGGTAAAAAACATAGAAAATTTTCATTTCTCATTTTTCATGAAATTATTTATCTACAACTTGAATGATAAGGTGGAATTGGATTTTCTTGGACCCAATATCAACAATGGAAATATTTTTCACGTTGCATTATTTTCGGTAAAAAGGTGAAATTCACGTGTACAATGAAGTCAAACCTTTCCTAAATATTTTAATTGAAAAATAGATGATTAAAGTTCGGTATTTAAGACAGCTCCCAATATGGCACACAACTAAAGATGGCGGGACTACATTTTCTTGTCTATAGGCTTGTCACGTTTCCCTTGAGCAAAGAAAGATTCAATATTGAGATAAAATTCAACAAGAAACTAGCTGAAAGTATCAGAAATCCTTCAGTTAAAGTCCAATAAGTTACTTGGGAAACGAAAGTTTGGATTATTTTTAATTGAATATGAAGGTAGTTTTCAAAACTGCATGAAAATTTCAACAAGGGTTTGGCAATCCAAAAGATAGGGTCAGAAAAGGAAAATTTACGGAATTTATAAGATGTAAGGAGAATACCTCATTCCAAAGAAGACGCTATACATATTTGGTTTCGTAAACTATACTCTAGTATCCGTTGGCATAAGGAGACCCTTAAGTTCCACGATGACAGACATTTTCATGGACACACTTGGAAATACTCTCATTCTCAATAACCCCCTTTCTCAGGAACACATTGTGTTTCGGTTCAGATACATGGATCACATACTGGTGGGCTTTGATGGTTCAGACAAATTATTCAATTTCTAAGCTTCCTCAATAGTCTGCATAACAAAATTGAATTCACAGTAGAAATCGAACAGAACAAAGAGCTTACTTTCTTAGATTTGAATATTTCAAGAGTTAATAATTGTTTTCAATTCAGTATCTACCGAAAAAACCCCTTCACAGACTGTACAATTCCCTTTGACTCTTTCAGTCTACTCTCACATAAATTAGTCGTCTCTAGTCGATGATACACAGAGCTTTCACAATCCCTATATCTGAAAAGAATTTCCAAGATGAACTAAAAATAATCAATTAAATTGCGTTGAACAATAAGGTACCAGTTTATCTAATGGAAAAAATATATCAGATGAAACTCATAGAACACTTATAAGTGAAATATACCCGAATATCAGAGAATACAATACATGTAAATATAGTAGCAT
>WOGR01009027.1:0-11541 GCA_015342045.1 Leptinotarsa lineolata | reverse complement strand
ATAGGGTATGTATCTCTCATGAAGTATGAATCTTTACAATCATATTTCAGAAATTGATCAGGAAATATAAGCACATTCTTATGTTTCAAGAAGGAAAATACATACATATATAGTAGAATAAAAATACTTACATATGTATTTCTCTTCATTCATTATTACTTTCATTATTAGCGAGATTTGAGTATTTTTTGGGAAAGGGGTTCTGTCAAATTCCATCCGGAAATTATTGCAAATATACATTTCCTTTTCAGTACATCGACTGATGAAAGGAACATAAAAATCTTCTACCGTAGAATGTAGGTATACAAACAACTTCAGCCCATTTCACACTCAGAAAGCAATTTCAAACTCCACCGAATAAAAACAAAACGTACCGAATAAAACTTTTTCGTTCTACCATATTACTACCTATATCAATTCGAAAGTAAATCAGAAACAGACTGTTCTATAAACGATTGGAATTTGTTAGAATGTTATATAGTTTCAAATAATGAATATATTCATACAGGGTGTTTCTTAATTTAATTTTCATGAAAAAATGTCTTATGAACCTAGTTCTGAGGATGCACCCGTCACAAGATACAGGGTGTTGAACTTTTCGGTAATTTTTTTTTGTATTGATATTGTAAGTCAAATATTGTAAGTCAACTTCCGCAAAATTATAATGAGACATAAAAAGTGTATTTAGCTCAAAGTAGATTCAAATCATCATTATAGTCAATCTTATTGACCAAAAAATGGAGGACACTGTCGTTCTGTGTTGGATGAAACGTCTGAAAACGAAACTTGTCTATCCCCTGACTTGTATTTGTAGCTCGCTATGTTTTCCAGAAAAAAAAGAGAAACATGAACTTTCCGATAATATTCTTAGGCCTCTCGTCCACTGGGAGCGGAAAGATGCGAACTGCGAAGTAACGGATTCGTCCATTGCCTCAGTATTCAGTTCTCGTCTAGATTCGTATAGCAGGAGAGATGGTTCTTTGGAACGGGTTTTTTAATTATTCTGATGAAGAATTTTTCGCTTTGTAATTATCACGTTTGATTCATCATCGTATAAGGCACAGGCGATATCGGTACAAAGGTGGAAAATGAAGGTGAATCCCATTTAGGCAGGAAAAATGAGTTCGGTGAGATTTCTCATTTGTGGCATGATCTTCAAATCGACGATGATCACAACTTTTTTTATTTTCGAATGAGAAAGGGCACATTTCAATACACAATTGTAACTATTTTTGCACTAAATTGCAACCAAATCCCGGTTAAACGGAATCGGTTGGCATTTCGCACCTAGTTGGATGAAAACTGACGAAAGATACGGGCCAAGTGGACGCGGTCCTCTACCGACTCATGTGTTTGAATCGTTCGTGCGTTGTCGTACAAAATTTGACGAATTGATTTCGCAACTCATTGCAGCTTTCGGTTCCCAGTGGACGAAAGGATTCTTGTACAAAAACGTAATTTTCTCACTTCATCTGTATTGTGAGAAACATCAGTATTTACTTTATTAACGTTTTCTTCAAGTAGCTCAGGTAAAACATGTTCAACAAAAACTCGATAGTTCAAACGAAGATATGGTCCAACGACATAATTTTCAATGATTCCTACACTAATATTGACGGAAAACTTCTGTTAGTAGCCCTTTCGAAAAATCCTATTCGGATTTTGTTCATCCCATAAATGGCTATTCCTTCTATTGAAATACCCTTTTCTTGTGAAACTTGCCTTATCCGTGAATGAAATGTATTTGGGGAAGTCGTTTTCTTCTTTATATATCCTTAAAAACTGATCACAAAGTAATCTAAGAGGGCCATAATCACCAGCATCTAGGCCATCACTTTCTGCAGGCAAAATGGGTACAATAGTTATACACGTGCTACCCGACTGTATACTTGTAAACTGTGATACTGTAAACTCTATGAAGTGGCCCAAGTGCTCGTAAAAGGATCTGCTGCGAATTATTCAAGAATTTGTTCTTCCGTTATATTATCTCGTATTCTATTCGTACCACAATTTTTGTTAACTGAATTTAATGGATACCGTTTCCTCCAATTGTCGATGCACAGCAATAGAAGTAGTGAAATGTGGTAGACGTCAGTGGAGAGCTACCCGCTAACATCAGCTACCCACTGTCCAATCGTGGAATTGTGAGGTGGCGTTACCTTTCGTTGTCGACTTGGGCTCTACATTGAAGTCTTCTCCTATCATTTCCTACATCCATCACTTTCTTAGCTCCCTACTCCCATATGTAGGAGAAGATAACATTTGTATATATTGTAAATAGTGTTTTTCATTAGTATATAACCCAAACAGACGAATAAAGAATTTTGATTTTTGTTTTTTTTTGTTTGGATATCTATCTGAAATAATAAACAGCAGCTTACTAGAGGAAACATTTCCTGACTTACTCAAAACAGCCAAGGTACTTCCTATCTATAAAAGTGGGGACCCAACCCTACCAGTAAATTACCGTCAAATTCATATTTCACCCAGTTTTTAGAAAATACTAGAAAGATTCATAGCACAACAAATAATTAAATATCTAGAAAAATTTTATCTTTTCTCAACTTGTCGATACGGTTTCAGGAAAGGCCAAAGCACCTGCAATGCAATTATGGCTCTCATTAACAACATTCATGAAGCATTCGAAAATAAAGAGCAATGCATCACAATCTTTACTGATCTTTCTTAGGCTTTTGACTGTGTAAGTCATACCAAGCTCATAGAAAAACTTCACAGGACTAGCCAACAAATTAATTGTTCTTACTTAGAAAGCAGATATCAAGCTGTGTACAGGTATAATAAATTCATTGAAAAACTGACTTCAAAAAGAGGAGTTTCTCAGGGGTCCATATTGGGACCTCTTCTATTTTCAATCTACATGAATGATTTACCTGATTTTATGACCAATATATATGAAAATTCAACTACAATACTGTATGCAGATGATACAAACTTCACATATTTTAATAACAAAAATGAAAACCTTATCATTCCTACAAATATTATGTCAACGGCAAAAAAATAGTTAGATCTCAACGAATTGTATCTAAATCACAATAAAACTCAAACTTGTATTTTTACAACTGTTGAAACTAAATGTGTCAAATTTCTTGGTGTATATTCAGATAATCACATGTCTTGGATACCTCAAATTGACTATTTGTGTAGCAAATTGTCAAAAACAATATTTGCCATACGCAGCATATCATATCTCACCAATAAAGATATTGCTATTACAGTTTATTATGCACTTTTTCATTCTGTCGTGACATATGAAATATCAAGTTGGGAAAATGCAGCTGATACCTACTTGCAAAGGATATTCATGGTGCAAAAGGCTGCTGTGCGTTCAATTGTAAAAGCCAAATTTGATGACTCTTGCAAACCAATTTTTGAAAAACGCTCGTTGTGAAAGACCCTGTATATTGATATTTTTTTCTGCATAGTATTTTGAAAGATTATAATTCCAACTCTTCAAGAATCACTCTATCTCACTCAATTGATATTACTTCCAAATACAACAAAAGAAGGAAATACAATGTTTATCACAACAATAAATGTTTGAAGAACAGACCTCTCATTTGTCATTACCTCAAAGTTTTTCGAAACAAAAGAACGAAATACAAATAAATGAAGTGCAAACTTACCGGACTCTACAAAACGGGATGAATCGAGAACTTAACCTGTTAGGAAAAGTAAGATTGAGTTTGATGGTCCGTTGTTTCAGTCGGAGCAGAAACGATTTCTCCAACAACATAAACAACGCTCCGAGACGTACAGCAAGGCGGCGGCGATGATGAAGAAACAAAGGAAGAAATCTAGAGGGTCCACTAAAACCGGACTGGCCATGGATAAGGAACTTAAGGTAATAGTAGTTTCGTTTTATAGTGTTTATTTTGTTTCCCGTTTCCTTAGCCGAATGGCTCGACGAGATAACAACTTAAATTAGATTGGAAATGCATGGGTATTAGACGGTTCTGTGGGGAACTGTTGTTTCCTGGATTGTTTCCTGGAATCGATAGATATTCTCTGTTACTTGCTTGGGGTGGATATTTCCGACAGACAAAATTTGGAACTGTACATTGTTTCGATATATCTACAATGAATAATTCATTGCTGTAGAGCACTCTCATATCATCATTTTCCCAATATGATTCACTTATTATGTCATTTCTTTTTATGGAAACTCTGATTCATTCATTATACACAGAAAAGTACTTTCGAAGTCAAGAAATACTATTTCAATCAAAGCATAATAGTCATCTTCATTTGAAAACTATGTCAATTTTTACTTTTTTCATAATATCTAAAAATGTTATTGAAAAGTGACGACTTTTGCCGCATTCACTTATTAGAAATTCTAGTTTTTCAAAAGAATATTCAAAACATTTATTTCTGATGGAAAATTATTCCACCTCTTGTACGTAATTTGGTGTGAAACTCATATTCATCTCAATCTAGCAGACAAAGTACTGTGAAAAAAATATTGTAGAAATCAATTCTATTGGTACCAGAAAAATAATTGGAAAGAACTGACCGAAACTTGATGAAAATATACATCGAAACTTTTCAATACAGTTGACTGTCCACTTTTGAAGGCTGACAAAACCGCGACACTTGTTTTACTTCTTCGAACAGAATTTATATATCACTCCTGTATTATAACCATAACTTTAGAAACATTAGTTCTTACCTACGGTTCAATTAGATGATTAATTCCAGGCTAGATTCAACTATCTGGGTAAAGAAGATGCAATTCATAACTCACTGGTGAAAACAAATGGAAACAGGTCAATAAATTGATGATTATAACAAAGTTATCATTTCAGGGGGGCTTAGTTTGATTCTTCGGTAAGAATCAACTCAGCAGAAGAGGGTTGTTCAAATCAATTGGAGTGTTCATCAGATATTGTTGATGTTTAAGTTAATTAATTCCTATAGTTTCCAGAACTTTGAATTTTGAGTCTTTCTTCAGGAAATGAAGAACGAATTGATAATCCATCGATTCCTGATCTATCTGTTATCAAATTCTTGAATTTGTTATTTCATTATATTTTTGTCCAAATAAATTGACGTTGTGTAATGTTTCTCCTTGTCTCTTAGAACCTGGTAATGGTAATGGTAAATGGCTTGACTATACTCATTTCCGAACAGTAATCTATTAGATGGTTCTCAAAGGCATTATTGATCGCATTCTATTTCACTTAGTTCAATTCCCTACTAGAATTCATATCAAAAGTAATAATCTATGGATCATGTTTCTGAATGCTGCTATACTTTGTTGATGAGGATGTGTAGAAAAACGTGTTCAGAAAAATTATGGAGTGGTTTTTTCCCCTACAGAACTAGTACATATTTTGGATAACCTGAATATTTCTTATTTCTTGAAAATGGACGGTGTGAATATGGCGTATAAAACTAATAATAACTCAAGCATGTACATTGAAAATGAGAAAGACAAGAGTGTAAGGCCTAATAGGTCGAGAGTTTGTGAATTGTAATGTCGGTTATGTCCGATATTTCACATATGTCAAACTGCAAAAACATTCGAAAGAATATATGGACACTACTCAGAATTGAAAATTGGGAATTCGACCACATTTCAAATTTGTTTCCCAAAGATAAAAAATCCCTAATACCGACCTAACTGGGTATTGATTCACTGGGCGATGACATTGCATAGCTGAAAAAAAATTGACTCTCAAATCATCAGATTTATCCCAATTTTTTTTGGTTAAGTGACCAAGAAAAATGAAATTGACACAAAAAATCATTCTGAACCATAGAATATATTTTTAGTTGAATAGACCATCAGTGAAATGAAATATTGACATGCATGTTATGAATTTTTTTATTCACATGAATGCCATTTTCATTATCTACAGTTTCATTTCCACAACGAATTAATGAAAATGAGAACTGACAAAATCAGTTTTTCCATTGGAAAAAATCACCTGACCTCTAACGGCACAATATCCTGAAATTACCTCGATTCTAGAGAAATAATTGAAATAGATACAACTCAATTATGAGGCATAAAAAATAGTAATATGATATATGTGTCGAAAAAACTGTTTCCTTATAAGAAAGTCACATCAGTCACATCGTCAAAGTTTACATGAAAACATGTTCTCCACACACCAAAAATAGATCATATCTAGGATTGTTTGATTAATTGAGTTAGCAACATCATTCCTAGTCATATCCTCTTGATGTAAGCATGGTTATTGAAATGAAGACGAAAACAATGGCTTCCAGTTGTGGTGTTTTTCCATTCTACTTAATGAAAAACAAGAATTTCTATGGTCAACCTAAAACGCCATTTAGGATGAAATATCAGATTCTCTAATGAAGCTGAAGTGGATTTGAAATTTTCTACCAGACAAATACACAACTTGAGAAGGTTCCATGCTATTTGAATTCTCGGCAGATTGAACAGGATAATGACTTTCACGAATTTGCTCAAAGTGATTTGATGTGAGACGATTTCACGAGAGAGTTTTTGCCTTTAGAAATACCATCATACAAGTCGTTATTATCATGCTAATAGCATGAATCGATTTCGTTTGTTGGGGGAACAGATTAGTCGACATTAAGGAATTGCAATAAGATAGCAAATCTTAATTTATATCATAAGATGACATGAGTATCTAATACATGCGAAGACAGACCAATTTTGCAGAACTCAATACAGTATAAGTGTGAATTTTCTAGGCATGGTTGGATTAGACTGAGACAGTTGATACAATGTCATGCAATTGCTGAGATTGTAACACGACAAAATAATGGAATATGTTGATCATGCATTCAATTCAATGAACAATTCTGCCGCTCTGAACGACTTACTCCAAAATAGCATTTGGTTCAATAATAGACCAGAAGGAGCGGGTTATCTCCAGCAGCAGGACTTTTAAGTGTGATTTTCTTAGTCTCCTTCATTTGTGCCACATTTCTCAGAGAGAGGTGGCATGAGGTTACTCATGCCACCTCTCATGGCACCTCTAATCTAATTGAACACGAACTTTTCTGCATAGAATGCATACTTTTCCATAAAAAAAGTGATGGAAAAGTTGCTTCTGATCAATGTGCAACGATCCTTAATGAAAGATAACGTTGCAGAAAATAGAGAGAGCAAATCTAAACTCAGGGAGAGTCACACCAATCCGGCGTGAGGGTGATGGTATGAAAGTCTGCATGCTGAATCGTTCGTTTCAAAAATTTTCTTCTAAACAAAGAAATTGTAAGTTTTTGAGATAGGAGTGTCTGCTACGGAATGGTACTCGATAGACTCTGTGAACTTATCAGTAGCAAGGTTCCTGTTGGCCGCTAGTCACATTTTTCTCTATTTAACTTTGATTATCCATTGAAATTTGCATCCTGTAGTCTATTACCTCAGATTCGCATAACACATAACGTGATATCTCTTCAAATTTTCTTTACCTGAGTTTTGTATTATACGGCCCTATTATATCCAGAAATCCTCTGAATGGACATTAACTAGTCAGTAGCCGTTTAACTATTTCCTGAATATGTTTTCAGGTAGATTTTTCTGTATTCTATTGTTTTTATATTGATAATCTGGACTCTACAGTTGTTTTTTATATATCTAGCACAGTCACTAGCTTCTTTCTTGCCTGTAGATGCAACTAGCGTAAAGTGATTTTCAGAATGCAGATTCAGGTTTTTCATCCTGACTTCCGTTACTTGCTGCAATTTTTCCTAAGCCTATGAAATTATCAAGGAGCCTGAGAAAATCAGAAAATTTTTCGATATGAATTTAAAATTTGAAAACATGGTTTAAGATACAGAATATTGAATAATTGTACAAATGAGTTGGTAAAAATTATTATATGTTATCTATATCTATATCACGAATTATATTTATGGAACATGAAATGAATCGACTCAACTTTTTTCCAGAATATGCAAGTTTTGGAAGAAGAAAAAACTAAACTCGATGCCTTTTGTGAACAAAGTTTGAAAAACGTAAGTATATTCTCAAGTTTTTCAAATAACATAATTATTTTCACCAAATGATTTATCGTTTTTTCGTTTTCTTCAGGCCATGACACAGGAACGAAGAAGATATGGATTTGTTTTGGAAAGACAGTGTTCTTTGTCAAAACACTACCTTTCCTATTATAGCCATGGTGTTGACGCTTATCAAGAAAATATCGAAAAATGGTCAGATGTAGCAAAAACAAGAGAATATCTACCAGAAGCAGTTGAAAATATATTCAGTAACAGACTTAGGGTAAGGAATTTGAAAAACATTCATTCAGTGAATTCCTGATTTGAGGTTACCAAAAAGGATTCAAATATTTCTTCATTTGAAAATATTTCACACCTGAAGTAACAAATATAGACATATGAATATTCGCGTGAAATGTATCTAAAGAAAGGACATCTCACATCAAAACAAAAATACTGTCTCTCAACATGCGTTCCGCAAACCAAGTTGGAATCATCAAGAGATGATGCCAACTGTATGAAAGTATACGATGAAACATATACTTTTATACAGGGTGTTTCAAACTGAGTCTGTACCATTACCAACTCCGTTATTATTGATGCTACGAATTGGGTTGAATGAGTGAACTAGTAGAATTTTAAATGGCCTTCTCGATGCCAAAAACAAAAAAAATTGACAATAGCGTTTTCAGAATGTTTCATAAAATGATACTTTTGCAAATGGACCACCCTATATTTTATCATGCATTTCGATTCGTGAGCATGTTCTCAACAACAAAGCTCATATCACCTTTCTTCCTGAAATTGAAAATATGCAACTTATGAAGAAATGTTTATTTCTTTCACTAGTACAAAAATTTTCTTTGTTTTGGTGAATAAAGAGCTACAAAATATCGAGTAAAAATATTAGGGCCCTTGTCTTGACACTACGTGTTGCTTTCAACACAATCCAGCTATCAATTCTATTAATTATAGTTTCAATATAATTTTCCAGTTCATGTACAACATCATGTTTTATTTTGTACACCTCAACTTTCACAAATCTTTTTAATATAAAAACCCAGAGGTGTCATGTCTGGTGAACAAGGAGGCCACTCAACAGGACCATTTGTAGCAATCCATCTGTTTCCAATACAGTCTCGCAACATTCTTTTTACGCCACTGAAATTATGTGCTGGTGCTCCATCCTGCTGAAAATAGATCATCTGACGAGCCTTCAGATCAAATCATCAAAAAACTCTCCCAACACTCTTGTTTATGAATGATGTAACGGGGTCCGTTCAAAGAACCATGGACCGATAATTTTGCTTCCAAATGGACCACACCAAACATTAATACTCAATCGTCTTTGCTAATTGTGGGGATGGACTATAAATGGAATATGTCTACTTCAATAATGAAAATTTTTACTATTATACATCCCACGATTTGGAAAATTAGGCTCATCGCTCCATATAATATTTCTATGGAAGTTTGGATCTTGTCTGTATTTATTTATAAACCACCGACAAAACCCTAATCGTCTCTCAGGGTCTGTTTGCACTGGTCTTATAAGTAGAAATCCTATGTTCCTTCAGAATTCGCTGAATAATGGACAGTTGAACAGCTATTTCTCTCGATAAATCACTGATATAATTATTTGGATTCACCTCAAAGTAGCCTGAGACGTAAATTCCTGAATCGACCTTGGAGCACAGTAAAACAATGCCGATTTGGTAATTCACGATCGGGGAACGAAATGCTGTTAGTTGGAGTACTTTTACGCTATTTTGCTGGCAAACCAAACAGGTTTCTAACATATCCCTTTTTTTATGGAAAAACAGCATTTCAAAAAATATCCCAACAGTAGTTGTCAGTTACAATAATTTATGACATTTTCATGATATACTTGAGAATTTCAGCAGTTCGGACTTCCATTGTCTAAAATTTGTAAAAATGATTTGAAATCCCTGAAATAATAATATAATTGAAATTCAAAAGAATAGCTAAAAATGGCAAATATATTAAGCAAAAACTTGAAAAGGGTTCACAGTGAAATAAAATACGAGTGAAAAAAATGAATAAATAAAATAAAATAAATTAATATGATTAAAAAGTTGAGTGATTTCAAACCACGTGAAGTAACGTGGTTTGAAAGTATTGGTACGAACTATTTGTGTGTGAAGCCATATACGGAGTGATATTAAATAGAAAAACGTTGAGTACCCGTGATTAAGAAAATATCGTGACATCCTATTTGAAGAAAAGTTATTTACTTCAATTTATTAGTTTTTTCATTCAACTGGAGTTCCTTTTTACTTCAATTTTACAGTGGAAGTAAACTTTTATTTATATTCAAATCTCTTATGTTCGACACTTGTTCCTAGATCTAATTCTGGCTTAAGTACTTTTGTGTTTCTATTCATGATGCGGTCCTCCTTGAAGTGGACGAGAGTGCTAAAGGGAATAATTTTAAAGTAGGAATTTAGTGATTTTTCTTTCAGAACCATTTGAATCCCTTCTATGTCTTCGGATTGAAATGTCACAATTTCATTATAATTTATTTTAGTGTGCAGTCTTACATTTATTTACTCCACGCCACTGGTATTCTTTTCAGAACTTTCAAAATGTCAATATTCACAAATAACATTTATTTTTTTAGTTCCAAAGGTCAAGATGCGGAAGATATTAGTTCCAGCTCGTCTGGTACGTGTAACATTTTTAAATATCTGGCGTGATAATTTTCATGCGACTGTACACGCGCTTGTGAGGTGTTTGCTTTGCTGTCTGAATCAATCAGAAGCACAAAACAAAGAACGCATTGTTACTCCACACCGGATATAGTAATTTCGAAACTGCGATAATAACTTCAAACACGATTATAATACGTTTTAATGTCTACTCGAAATGGTAGATCATCTTTCCACAGTCATTAACAGACATGAAAATACTGAAAAGGATACGAAAAAAATGCAGGAAATGAATGGTATTTGATTTTCGGATATAATATCGAAATATTGTTTCCTGATTATGTCTTGATTTAAATTGTTTTAGGTGAGCTGAAAAAAAACATACAGATGACGCTATGTACAATTTTCAATTGAAGGTGATTCATTAGGAACGTCGCACTGGAAGTGACCAACGGATAATCCTCTTACCAACTCTGCAAAGGCATACCAAAACAATATTTTGTTATGCCTTTATGTTATAGTAGGTGGCGCTACCTGGTGTCAATGGTAAAACTGATCACATTTTCTTATGCCTAATCCAGTACTTCAAAAAACAGAAAAATTTACAAAATAATTATTGTGTTCTTTTTATATAAAAAGAGAACTACAAAGCAAAGAAATAATTATCTATGTTATGCTCATGAAGTTTCAGAATCCATTGACTCGTCTGAAGAGGAATCCCCAGTCATAATTGAATCTAGTATTATTTGGTCGAAAACAGTGTCTACCATCCCATCCAATCCCTACATTTTCTCTTCTTCCTTGATCACATGGGCTACAGCATTAGCCCAATATTCTTTCCGTATCCGTTCCATTGCGAGTTTTAACAAACGTTGGTCATCAGAAATTTTATATGTCACGT
>WOGR01009026.1:0-11542 GCA_015342045.1 Leptinotarsa lineolata | reverse complement strand
ATATTCGTTGCTTATCACTTTTTAGAATATTCGCTAAATATTTGAACTTCGATAATTTACTTCGTAGTTTTTTCAAGACGAAGGCGATATGGATGTCCCATTTCAAATTACAGTCTATGAATACTCCCAAATTTTTAATATGTCGGACCATCGATATTGTTTGATTGCCATCTATTATATTAATAGATACTGAATTATTGAAAAAAAATGTCAATTATAACGTAACAGTTGATAAAAAAATGCAAATTATTTAGAATAATGTATTCACCAATAATTTATTAAATTTATACGGCGTATTTTTATTCGGGATTGCAGGTTGATTTCGAATGATACTGTAAATAGTTTAACACTGCGCACGATCTGCCCTCTATCTCGAAAATGGTTCAAGATATAAAAAATCAAACAAACATCGTAGAGAATTGAATCCTCCTATACTAATCCTTGTGTAACACTATAATTTGTTGTGCTGAAAACTACCAAAATATGTCATTTTACGTAACCTTTGGCCAACCTCGATATCTTGCCCTATTCATAAGTTAAAAGTTGGGAGGGGCGAGATTTTTCACGTCCGTACTGTATAAACTTGAAACAGATTGAAAGCGACAGTCTCATATAAATTATTAACAAGCTCTACTTCGAATGTGAGATATGGAATGATTCAAGAAACACGACCTGAATAGATTTATCGTCAGGCAGGTAATTTCCCTCGCGTATCGCCTCGTACATTAAGTTGTTAACCTTTTCCTTGGGGCATTTTTGAAATGATAGAAATTCTTCTTCAACCGGTGGCCAGTCTAATAAGCACGATAAGCCGATGAGTAATTTATTACAGTGACACCCTGTAGAGACAGACTAATAGATTAAGGTAAAACAGAACCAGCGAAGAACCGTGGTCGTCATTGTGTGGGGGAGACCCTACCTGGGAACCACTCCTTGGTTTGAATGCCGATGAAAATAATAAAATTAAAGGAGGCATAATTTTCTACCATCACAATACTGGAAACAGAAAATGAACTCTGAAAATAAATGATACAAATAAAAATACTGTTTTTCGATTGAAATCACAATAGAGATTTCTCCTGGAGTTGTCCTGAAGGAAAATGTCACAATCTGTCCAATTTATCAATAATTTATAAGTCCAAATTCTTTGAAGTACATTTTCAGGATTTTTTCCAGTACCCAAATTTACGATTAATTTTACAGAGTACCTACATATGCCCGTAAAATTAAAAATATCAGATATCTAACTGATCATTTGGAAAATAATTATGACCAATAAAACAAATCGGATGGTAATAATTTTTCCGTTCCTTCTGATGTCATTAAAAAAGGAACAAATATCAACTATACTCAGTATAGTAACTATACTCAGTATATTCAAGAAACACTTTATTCTGAGATTTTCACTTAACAGTTTAACAAAAATGCAACACATGTTTCGCTATACAACAGCTTTTTCAGGTGTGTATTTCTGAATTGTCGCATTGTTCTCTATTGAATCCTTGTTGATAGGACCAGTATCTTTTCACTAACAAATCAACATCAGTATTAGAATGAGGCTAACACACAATGAAGGGTAATCAAATTTACCCACCAGTGCACAGCTCTATAAAAGAAGTTTTCAATATGTGATATTTGACGTTTCTGAATAAGTAAAAGAAGTAAAACTATTTGAAAAAAAAAGATAATAATGATGTATATAATGTACTGACAACTAAAAAATAATTTGGAAGGTCCTAGGTAGCAGTCGTCACACCACTCTCCTCAGCAATCTATGGTATTGATCGGTTGAAAAATAATAAAACCGTTGGGCGTAGCGTACCCTGAGTGAATATCATACTACGCCCAACCATTTAATTCTTTTTTATCTAATCAATACCGTGGATTGCTGAGGAAGTGGTGTGATGGCTGCTACCTAGGACCTTCCGATTTATTTTTAATTTTTCAGTACATTATCTACATCATTATCTTTTTTTCAATAAAACTGTTCAACATAAAAACATTTTTATTTATTTTATTTTAAAGTTTTTGGTTTCTATTTTTA
The DNA here is from genome assembly GCA_015342045.1 of Leptinotarsa lineolata. Lineage (NCBI taxonomy): Eukaryota > Metazoa > Arthropoda > Insecta > Coleoptera > Chrysomelidae > Leptinotarsa > Leptinotarsa lineolata. Next base: position 9,498 of record WOGR01009026.1, on the reverse strand, counting down.
TTCACCCTAACGCCACACAGTTCTCGGTACGTTTTAACCCTTTACTTTAACTTTGGTGTTGTATCGCAAACGACGAATCATTTTAAGCCACCCTAACGCCACACAGTCCTCGACGCCATACAAAATCTTGACTTGGGTGGGAGATCCATGCTTGTATCCCGATTCTGAGTTGACAAAGTTCAAATTTTTCCTCCCCTTTTCTTTGACCTTATTTTTTCCATTCTTCCATCCCTTTTTCCCTCAAGAAGGGTCGATCATCATATATTAACGACTTAATGAAAAAAAAACAAGAATCCAATATATTACTTTGCTAACGATAGCACACTTGTCTCGTCATTTTATTTGTATTCCAGGACATGGGCTGCGGTTGCACATCTTCACTGGCAGTAGGAGGTTGCCTATCTTAATGAGAATCAAGAAGTAATTTCAAATTGGGTTGAAGATTTGTCTCTCTTGGGAAGGGTTCAAGTGACTTGGCACATTTGATTCCACCAAGAGCTACCATATCTGAAATACGCGACGGACTCTAGCTACTCATCGTTTTGAGGTTCAATTCAGTACACCTCGAACTTCACTGTTTAAGAACTCTTTCATTTGGAGAACTGCCTTTATGTGGAATGAACTTCCGGAGAACGTTTTTCCAAATGGATTTGATCTCCAGCGATTCAAATCCAATGTGAATCACTACTCTCGCAAAGGCACCGCTCTTAGAGCGCCTTAAGGTTTTTCCTGTAGTGTTTGTGTTTTGTCCCTAGAAGAAAAATTGTGAAATACTGTTGAATTTTATTTTATAGTTTAGGACTTTAATTGCATTTTATTTTGAAGAACAACCCCTAAAAAATCCGAGCAAATTCAAAAGGTGCGTTTTTTCATTTGTTGAAAGCATGACATTTTTTTCTCGATATACAATGAACTAATTACAGATATACGATGGAATGGGTAATTTTCTTATTTATTAGAGAATTTTCGATTGAAAAAATATGATTCTTTCCATAGCCCATAGAAGTGAAGTATTAAACGAAAATATTTTCTAAAGGGATTTCCAAAAGGGGTTATATTCACAATACTGAGTGGGAAAAACTTTGATGTGCATTTGCACATTGCAAATCGTTTTTATGAGTCTACTGTAATAACTCAGTGAATACTCATTCAGTTTAATCGAAATAAGCGTCAAATCAATCAGTACACTTTTGCCAACGTAACACAAATCGATTAATACCGTCAGCACAAAAATTGGGTGCTTGAGGTTCAATGAAGTCGACGAGGGCCATTTCTGTCTGGTCCTGATTGGCGAAGGTTCTACCGGTGAGAAAATTATCAAAGTGCTCGAAAAGTTTATGATCGATTGGCGAGAGGTCTGGGGAGTATGGTGGATGAGGCAGAACTTCGACGCTCAATTCGTTTAATTTTCGTACGGTGATTTGTAAAACGTGCGGAAGAGCATTGTCGTGAAGCAGGACCGGACCTCTTATGTTGATTTTCATTATTGTCAATGGTAATAGCCTCATGGTCTATTAAAACAGTGATTCAAGCTTTCTGCAACCGTAATTGATTTCACAATTTTAGAACGCAACCCAAAAACATTGGAAAACGCTTTTTCAAAAACTGTCCTACGTGTACATCGTTTTCTAGAAATATGTCATTATTTAAAATTTGAGTAATCATAGGATTTACACATTTTTGTAATGAACATTGGTCCAGTAAAAATTCAACCAACCATTATATTAATAGACTACAGTCTTTCATGTATAATAAGTCTGTAACCCTAGGCTATTAACTAGTCATAAAATAGTTACTATTATAACATCGTGTAGGGTTCTGGATAATAGAAATTCACCTCACTCCGTGGAATATGATATTCCACAGAAATAAATGAGTCATAAAAACAAAGTAGTACTACTACAATTTGAACGCATTTCAGCGGTACCGTTTTTCTATAAAGCCAACAAACCGCCCACCAGCATAATGACATTTTTCGAATTTTTTCCCAAGTGACAACCAATAAATAAACCCCCGTCAGATTGGTCCGGTCCAACGTTTCTGTTCGAGAAATTAACGTTTACCGACAAAGAAGTCATAACAACAGTGAGTCGACCCTGCGGAATACATTCAATTTTCGAAAGCATTGTTTGTAGCAGTGTTGCCAACCCAATAAAATTGTTTTGCGTTCCTGTCAAAAATTCACAATCTGATCGAGAAGCGTGAAACATAAATTTAGGTAAAAATGGACATATACTTGGATCATAACCTCAAAAAGGCCTTCTGTACCAACCTGAAATTTCACAAAATGCAGTTTCATAAAATTCTATAAACGTACCTACTCAAAGTAATATTCAAAAACCACTTTTTCCACTAATAATAACAGTAAATTATATTTAATAAATAGTAGTCACCAGGATAAATTTTTTGAGAAAATATATATTTATGTATATTTACATAGGTACATTTTATTCGGACAATTACACAACATGTGCTATAAGGTTCAAAACACTTGAATGAATATCGTTAATACAGTTGCTATTCCTTACGTAAACATACGTAGATATCTTTACTTTCATTCTGTTGTCAACTTTTTCGAAAAACTCAAATGATGACTTCTGGGACTTCCTCTCCGTTCACGAAAGAGAACGGTTGTACCGATAACGACCGTCCTCAAAGATGGCACGTGGATGTCGTGGTCGAGGTGGAGTCCAGAAGTGAGGTGCGTTTTCAAGAATAAAGTCAAGTTTGAATGAATATTGAAGTAAAAGACATTTTGAGAGGACTGGCGGCCCTCTACGCCAAGCACATCTTCACCGGCAGCAGAAGGTTGCATATCTTAATAATTTCGAATTGGGGTGAAGATAACGAGGTTCATTTGAATGCCATGAAAATTCAGGCATCGGTTTTATCCAAAAAGGTGAATGTCTCCAAACCGGTTATAATAATGTCAGGACAGATTATTTCGCTTTCGACTTCGATAAGTTTGTTGGGGATCACAATGAACACCAATAATTGGCACAATCATGCTGGAATTGCGGAGGCTGCTTCTCAAAAATTTTAAACCAGAAAACTGTAGACACCTCAGCATCTTTTGATGCTTTATAAAGCTCAGAACAGACCCTCTTTGGAGTACTGTTGTCATGTATGGAGCTCCGCCCCTAAGCATACCCTGAAGCTACTGGATTCCATCCAGGAAAGAGCCATCCGCCTGATTGGAGACGCGAACATCACTTGCAACCTTGATAGTCTGAAACATCGAAGAAAGGTTGAAAATTTGTCTCTTTTCCATAGATACTTTGACGGGAAGTGTTCAAGTGACTTGGCACATTGATTCCACCAAGAGCGGTACATATCAGAAATACGCGGCATACTGTGGCTGCTCATCGTTTTAAGGTTCAACTCAGTACACCTCGAACTTCACTGTTCAAGAAATCCTTCATTTGGAGAACTGCGTTTATGTGGAATAAACTTCTGAAGAAACGTTTTTCCAAATAGATTCAATCTCCAGCGATTCAAATCCAATGAAAATCACTACTTTCGTACAGGCACCGGTCTTAGAGCGCCTTGAGGATTTTCTGTAGTGCTTGTATTTTGTCCTTAAAAAAATGTTTTGGTTTCCAGGTTTTGCCGTGGTCGAAGTACTCTACTTGTGTCAACTGAAACTTGAGAAGAGTACTTCGACCACGTTACTGAAGACGACTGCCGCAGTTGCAGTTGAAACGTTTGGAGATTATATCCAAAGACCACATTGAAAGACCACCGTGAAAGACCACATTCTGATAATGAATCATGTTCATAGATTCATTTCCCACACTATATATCATGTTTCTGGGGTTAGTTTGTTGCAAGCAGATTTTAAGTAGTTCTGGAATGGACTTTGGTTGTGTAAGATATACTTTAGATTTATATCCAGCCAGTCCCGAATAAGCTAATTATAATGAAAAGATGCATTATCTTGTAGAAACATATCAGTTGAAAACTCATGTGGGTTGATGTAAATTGTTTCATCAATCATATGATTCGATTAATTTTTCTCACAAAAATGTTGACAGGTACTATCTGATTTATTCGATGAATAACTCAACACATCATAATCTAAAATAAAGTTTTCAATTCTAATGACATGAGTTTCAGGCAACGACGGTGACAGAACTGTTTGTCAAAATATTGGTACAAGTTAAAGGAATATCAGTCGAAAAGGCCTTGGCAGTTGTGGAAGTTTATCCCTTTCCTGCACTATTACTGAAAGCCTATTTGGAGAATGGAGATGTCAAACCGGAAAAACTGCTAGAACAGATACAATTCGGGAAATATAAGAAAAAGATTGGACCTGCATTGAGCAAAATTGTTTCAGATCTCTTCACTTTCGAACGTTTGTAAAAAATAGTTTTTATTTTTTATATGTATCCTAATCAGCTCTTTTTTGTAATGTGAAGCATGTTGCTAATTATTTTTTACTCTGAAATTATTTGCATTTTACGATTGTGATATTTTATGTAGTAACTTTTTATTGAATGCAGAAATATATAAAAATGTTTAGAATATAGTACGGTGTACATTAAAAAATTAGGAAACCACATGTGTGAGAAATTAATATTTTTGTATCAAAACGATCAACATATAGGTTATAAACTAACTACTGTATTCACTTAATTTATACCTATGCCCTATATCCATAAAAAATTGATTGACTTTGGTAAAAGTCTCATAATTTTTAAATTACCCTTATAAAAATTATTGGACTTTGCACGTTTTTTTCCATGACATTTTACAACAAATTTCAGATTTTTTAGTATGTTTTATCCCAATAATTTTTTATTATGTGATTCAAGTGAGTAAAATTTGTTTTTTTAATATTTATTTACCATTCAATTTGAAAAATACAATATTCTTAGTTAACCTTTCGGCGGTCGCATCCAGTTTTCAGACAAGAAAGGTCGCGAGCAGACTGTCCGTCCGCTATAAGAATTTGGTGTAATTAATTCATTTTTGCAATAAAAAACAACACTGAACAGCAAACGAACTTCAATTCATAATGTATTTCTATTAAAAAATAAGAATAATACTTCTAATAAACAAAATGAAACTCAGAATCTTGGGATAGTATAGAAAACATAATTTCATTCACTCTCATTTCCAAGATCAGAACAATCACGACAAATATTGAGTGAATGTTCCAAGCATACAAATTTTTGACATTTAACACATGAAAATCGAGTTGGTCTATTTTTATTTCGATCGCAATAGGCACAACGACCACGAGCATTATCTAAAGTCGGAGGAGGTAGAGGTTCTTCTAATCCTAAAATTCCTCTTATTCGAACTTTCATGATGTTTGGAATTTTCTGAATGGCACGGCGGCGAAGATGGCCTTCAATTAGTTGAAAACATAACGTTCGTAAAAATTGTCGTCTTTGAATGTTCCATTTCGAATTATTAGTTGCATATACGACAAAAGAATTAATTCCAGCAACATTCAACAATGAATAAAAGACCACCATGGGCCACCTTCGAGTGTTTCTTGAAACATCATAAGCTGCACAGAGCTTATCAACGCAGTCAACACCTCCTTTGGTCTGATTGTAATCTATAATGATTTCCGGCTTATTAGTGTTTTCATCAATTTTGTCGTCAAAATGAATGCCCGATACCAATAAAACATTTTTGTTCTTTTTTGGTATATAAGAGACTAATGTTGCATTTTTCTGAAAAGCAAACATGCTTGATAGAGGAGGACGACTTGAAGGACGAGCAAATTCTGGAGGCAGTTCTCTCTTGTTTTTTCTTATGGTACCCAGAAGAGTTAAGTTGAAATTTTTCTGCAAATTTTCAAGAAGCGCCATACTGGTAAACCAATTGTCAACTGTAACATTTCTGCCTGTTCCTCTTATTGGTTCACAAAGTCTTTGAACAACATCTTTCGGCGAATTACTCACTGCAAAAGGTCCCTCAGGTTGCCGGCCAACATACACTTCCAAATTGGTCGTATAAAATGTTTTTGAATCGGCTAACGCAAACATTTTTATGCCATATCTAGCAGGTTTGCTGGGTATATATTGACGGAAACTACACCGCCCGCGAAATGCCTCGAGTTTTTCGTCAATGGTTACGTATTCAAACGGAGAGTAAGCAGTTTTACAATTATTGACGAAGTTATCAAATATTTCTCGAATGGGAGCAAGCTTGTCGTATTTCTTTCGTCCGTCACGTGTAGTTGAATCATCAAACCTTATATGTTGCAAGAGGAAACAAAATCTTTGTTTAGACATCGTAAGTCGAAATAGCTCTACTCCTGTACCATTTTTATCCCACAATTCCTCAAGATTCAGGCGACTAGACTTTAGAACTCCGCATAAATATACAAGACCGAGGAACGCCTTGGTTTCCAATAAATCGGTATCTTTAGCATCTCTTTCTCGTTGATAATGAACACGTTTTTCTTGTATGTGTTGATTCGTGTACTCCACAATTATGTTCAAAATTGTATCAGAAAAAAAGTGAGACCAAATTTCTGCTTCCTTCTTCAAGTTTGTCACTGGTGGCTTCACACCAGGAAGATGTTTTATCAGGTTCTGTCTCCTAGTTCGTCCATGTCTGGGTATTGGAAATTTAGACCAAATGGTTGTATTGTCTTTTCCTGTGAATGTTGGTCCCTGAATTGGAGTTTCATCATTGTAATCTTCTAGGTCTGAAATTTCTTGTTCTGTGTCACTATCGATATTTTGTGTCTCAAGAATATCCTCTTGTGTTTCGACATTATCCTCGTCTGAAACGTCATCTTCAAAATCAGCATCAGGCGTATCATTATCCATCAAACACTCTGACATGAGTTTTTCCAAATGCCTTTGTTCTTGTTCCCAGGAGCACATCTAAAATTTTTGGATGAATTGAACACATTTCAGAAATCAAATATTATAGACTTACCTTTGATGACAGCAATTACTGAAATCTCACTTCAAGTAAAAATAGGTACAAGAAAGGTCGCGCGCGGATTTTCACTCCGCAACTTGAAATAAGAATAGGTACAGAGGTCATGCGCGGAGTTTCACTCCGCAACGGACACAACACTGGAACAAATGCAACCACTGACCTGTGAATCTATACTGATTATTATCAAGATATTCCAGGAGACTACTGTTACTTGCAGCGCCGCCAACATGCTTATCAAAAAACTATCGCGAAAATGTTAAACTTGCGGAGTGACAATTTGCGCGCGACCGCCGAAAGGTTAAATTGTTTCATTTTGAAAACGAACAATTGAGAGCATTGTGCAACATCTGTACTATTATCTAACTGTATTGCAAAAAATGCGATTGTTTCACGGCGTCTAAGACTTGTTTTTTATGTCTTGTGCCATGTCGTCAATGCGCCGTTTAGCGGTATTGCCAGAAAGTGAATTTTTTGTAATTTTTGCTTACTTTCTGGTCCAAGAACGATCTCAGCTGCTTTTAACATACATGGTTTGGCCAGTGTTTCTCCAAAAATATAGCTTTTTTTTCTTTAGCGATGAGTTACGAAAACTCATAAGAAGCTTCAAGTAGTTTTTGGTTTGACTCGGCAAAAAGAACCCCTACTGTCCAACTTCATTCCTTTCAAATTCACAGATTTTGAAGCGAAAATCTCTTTCGGTTTGTCCTTTAAATCGCTGAAGGCATCATTGCTCAAAACTTCGTAACAGATGATGCACTGTGGTAAGGTAAACAAACCCGTATTTCAGATGATCGTCATTTTATTTGCGCTTTTTTGTCGAACTCATCTTATTGAAACTAAAATTAATTAGGTACGTGACTGACAACTATCGCGCGATAGAAATTGATGGAGACTGACTGAGTTGTGACTAGTTGCAAGCGAGCACGGGGGAGGGTTCTGCTCTGTGTTCAGTCGCTCGCATACATGAACGAACAAGCATGTGCTTGCATGAACCCGCCCAAACGTGCCGGAAATGGTCCGAGAACGTCGAGTACGCTCTTTCGGTATACCTACCTACAGACGTAATTTTTGGTTTATCTCTAATAAGGTTCTTAACATTCGCCCACTGAGGAAACAGCAAGTACCTGACAGGCGTCAATCTCAGTTAATTTCTGTGCCTTTCAATTAAAAATGAATTTCATTGGTCGTATCTAGAATGCATTTTCTCGGCGGCTGCAGGTTTTTCATCCTTAACTATACAAGCAGCCCGCACCCCCTTTGAAGGTCTCTGCGCCCCCCTTGGAAGGACGCCCCACAGTTTGAAAACCCCTGCTATAGAGCGTCTGAATCGGTCCCTCGGATGATATTCAAATAAGACAATGATCATATCTGATGTAATTCAAGTAAATATTCATGTTGAATACCGAAAGAATGACAGTTGACAGTTTCATCGTTTATTATATTTCGTCTATCAGAAAATTCTAGGGATCTTTCCTACGAAAGAATGGAATTTGAATTAGATTCATTGGTGATAGTCGTCTTTCAAGATTGTCATATATGAACTAATATGAGTTCAATATTCAAGGTAAATACTATCACATCAGTGGTTAGATGAAATATTTTTGGAAATTCCAATAACAAGTATTTGTCCGACAAACACTAAAAAAAATTACATTTATAGTTAAAAAAAATTCACATTTCAGTTTATATTAGTTTAATTTCCAATATGCTCATTTCCCAAAATAACTTCAATTTTGCCTTTCTATTCGAACGTTTCGGTCGTACAATTCATTGTTTCATTCATTTCTCCACGTTTAGATTTCATATCAGTCAATTCTCTTAGACAATTCAAATTCAATCGCAAGTGTATCTATCAAATAACAATTTCAAACACAAGAGTATTTCTTTTCAAAATACAGGCAGTTACCCCAATCAATTATTCAAGAGCCTATTCAAAAACATTTGACTCCGCCACTGGCATCAAAACCCTGCTACTGCTGCTCTTACGCAGTTCGCCAGCTTTGCATCTTGATTCTAATACGATAATCATACACCAATATCTGTCGTCAATAGACCATGTGTTTATTAAACTGACATTGAGACTTTCACTTATTTCAGTTCGGGACATTAGATAAATCCCTTAGGTAAAAATGCCACGGGTCTTAAAAAGTTAGAATTAGTTTGGGTATTGCCGTGTAGATGAAAAATTGTCTCTGGTTCAAATTTTACGTCGAGTGCAAAAAATTTTTCAAAGAAAAACGAATATACATATATGGAAAATATTGAAAAAATAAAAATTAATGTGTCAAAGCTATTTTTTGGCCATGGTTTTCATCCATGACGTTTCATCTACTTATGCGGTAGAGGTAACGGTCGAAGTGTTCGAGTTGTTCTCAACTCAGAAACTACAATGTTGTATAAATTGAAGGGGTTATATTTTATTAGGAGTGTTTAACTTTTTGGGAAAGAAAGTTTTTGACTTTCTACTACTCCATCTTGATCCAAAAATTTGTGGGAATCTTCCAAAGAAAGGAAGGAAGCAATCATTTTTAAAAAATGAAATAACACTAAACATAGATGTGTAGATCATTCAAAGAAGTAACTTTC
>WOGR01009025.1:0-11542 GCA_015342045.1 Leptinotarsa lineolata | reverse complement strand
GCAATCAAACGTGCTAGATTTTTCCTTGGGCTTCCATCGAACGACGGTAACGGTGTTCTCGACACATGTAGAATGCAGGCGAACATCATCGAAAATTTGCGGAACTTCACTCGGGCCGAGTGCTCTCCTAGCCACGTCACAGATAGCTTACGACTACCAGTGACGGACTGCGTTATTTTCTTCAGGGCATGATTTATAACAATATTATCAGTGAGTACTAAATGATTCGGATAAAGAATAAGAACAACTTTGTAATAGGGAAGATTTGCTTTTTTATATCTGCACTTAAGCTGTTGAATATTTTGAGTCCCAGTATATTCGGAGATTTATTTGTTACATTATATTTAGCATGTTGTATGTGCTAATTCATCATTTGCTTTAATGATCAAGAATAATAACTGTTATTGAATTCTAATTGTTTCGGAAAACAGAGAGAGACAATTTCATAATATAGAGAGAACGAAGTGTTAATAAATTATGATTTATAATTTTACGTACAACTTGTTGATTTGGAAATACCAGGCAAAAATCGAACAACCCTTTAAAGGGCTCTAAAAACGTCATCAAATGATGTAGAATATTCCCAGAAGTATTCACCACATTGAAACCTAGACTTACCAAAAGCATAATAGGGGTTTATCAGTTAGTTTTCAGTGAGAACAATTCGTAAATTTTTCAATTTCTATGATTCAGAGTTCAATACTGAGAGGTCCGATGACCCTTGGGGAACTTCTGAATTAATAGGCTCACTCTTATATTTAATATTCGTCAAACAGTTACCACTTTGGTGTTTAATGATGTTATAATGTACGTAAATACAAAAACGATTCAAGTCAATTCAATGAAGCGCTATTCACTGCATGCTTTGAAAGTTTATTAACTAAAAGAATGATTCAACTGCATGTTGAATAAAGCAGAGTTTAAATATATTACCGATGGATATTCCACCAAGAAACAACAAACAATGCTGTTGCTTGAGACAATAATGTTTAGAGTTTAACGTTAATTAATCAATTGTGAACATATTTATTTATCCACTTCTCATCTATTATTTTCCGTAACTAGAATGAGTTATTGTTATAATAAGTGTAAATCATCAAACTAAAAAAATTACTATTTTTTTCAGATGGCTTCCTCGCTGTCAGCTATCGCAGCAGGGACGTCTTGCGGAATCTTCACGTTGGGCATGGTGTTTCCATGGGCCAATTCGAAGGGGGCTATAGCGGGAGCTATAGCTGGGGCGATCATGTCCGGTTTGGTGTCGTTCGGGGGACAATTTGTTGCAGCCGCGAAGTTGGTGGTTGCCCACAGATTACCCGTTTTCGTGAGTCAGTCCTGTTTTGAAAAGTATGGAATCAGCAACGATACTGTTATACCTCCGGTGAGTGCCGAAAGTGAACCCAAAATAATTCTGGACAGATAGAGAATTGAAATCAGATATGTATCACAAGTCCCAATTTTCATTCGAGGAAAAGAGTTGGTAGCGCCCTCTCAGAGGCGTGTGACGCAACATCTATGTCGTTCCATTAAAAGTACCGAAAATGAAACGTTAATTTTGTCGAATCTTGAAAATCTTCTTCCGTTTGGAAGTTAAGAGGGGGAGATTTTTTACGTCCTAACAAACCAAAGAGCTAAAGCGACAGTTCCTTTCTCACTCGTAGTTAAATAGGTCTGGTATTACCGTGTTTTCTTGATTTCGGAATCTTGTTAATTCTAATCGTTGGTTTTGGTTTTGAGCTCTGCGGGAACATTCTGCTGAAAAGCTACAAAAGTAGCTACGGCTGTAGTCGTCTACAACCATGTAATAACATAGGAATTACATTCCGATGTTGTCATATCCACAAATCTCATGTAGTCCAAATAACGGCTTATAATAGCTGGTCTACGGAATAAGCAGAATTACCTCATAGATTTCTTTTTTCTAAAATTATTCATTCTATTTCAGATAATCTATCCAGATGAATCCGACGTGTTTCCTCTTTTCCGATTTTCGTTCATGTGGATCACTCCTGTTGGGGTTACGACCGTTCTGGTGGTCGGAATCGTAACTAGTTTCCTAACAGGCAAGACCGATTTGAAAACATTGGACCCAGAGTTGATTTCACCTGTTTTTCAATGGTTATTACCACCCGAAGCTCAGAGATATGCGGGTTCTACCATTAAAAGAGTGAGAAATAGGGAAGTTTTGGAGAATGAGAGTATGGTACAAATAAGACCTATTGGAGTACAAGTAAGAAGAACAATTATTTGATGAAAGTCATTTTTAGTGAGTTTTTAGCTGAACTTTCTGGAAATGTTCACCTTTCACAATCTAAAAAAAATAAAATTTCACTGGAGAACTTTATGCAGGTGTAGAAAGGGCAAACTTTTCAATTCACCTCGATAAGTTATTGAGGGAATTGAATGTATTCATTTTTCACTTAGGAAAATTCGCTTTTTATCTTTAATATATCAGTTATATTTGATGATTTTAGTAATGAAAAAAAAAACAGCTGAGAAAATTGTAGAGGGAGGTTTCGAAGGCTGAAATATCTCTCTATCTTTAGAGTTGAAATAATCAAATATAAGTTGCGGGTTTTTTCTTCAATTTGTTTTATTCTCAAACTTCCTCGACAGATGTTGAAGGAGCTTTGGTTGTAGTACACCTTGTACTTGGATATTAGTCTGTTATAACATTGCCACTTTCCATTTTTTCACACTTGCATAATGTTCTTTATTACAATTATCATTATGTTCAGACTGTGAAGAAAATTCCCTGAAAATTCAACAAAAAAACTTGGAAATTATTTGTTTTAACAAGAAAAACAAACAATTAATAGACAAATCAAAATTTTTATCAATTATTTATTTCATCACAAAAAACATGATTATTTTTTATTCTATTAGAAAAAATAATTATCTTTGAATTTGGGATGTGTTTTTACAACCATCATATGTATTTTTCAGATAACACCAGAAGTCGCAAGAAGGCATAGCTGACAATTGAAATAAGATAATTCAAATTTGTATTATTATTTGATTTATTTATGCATTATTTACTTTGTACTGAGCAGTATTGAAATTGCAAGTTATAGAAACATTCAAATGAAATTAAAGCAACATCAAATTATTTTGAATATTTTCATTGAGTGTTTGTCCTCTACAGTTTCTCATTTGATTTGTATTATGTCGCTTATTTAATATTCTTGAAAAATTATTTTTTCGGGAATTCATCCATTCAGTATTTTCTGCAATTTAAGGTTTCGCCATTATCTCAATTCAAAATTCCAGATTTGTTGTCTACTTATTCTATTTCATGAATGGTTAACTGTTATTTGAATATTTCTTAGAGTGTTTTTATATGAAAAATGACGATGACCACTTAACTTGTGAAACCCCATCTACGGAATTGACAGAAGACTCAAACCCAAAATAATAATTCTAATAATGTGAGGGTCTGCCAAGGACACATGATTCTCGTACCCAATGTATATATAACAATTTGATGAAGAGAGTTAATAAATGCCTGGAAGTTATCGGAAATGTCTTCGAACATATTTTGTGTGAAAAGACTGGAATATTTTTGAATTTCTGCTCTTTTATGAAACATTTAGAATTTTAAACATTTTTTAATCATTATTATATTTTATTATTTATTTATATGAAATTCTTTTTTCAATAAAAACATGACGGCTTTAATAAACTTTATGTAACCGTTTCATAATCAATATTGATGAATAAATAATAGCTTATTTATGTATTCTATCAAACTTTTGAATTTTATGGGGAACTCGCTCGAGCGCCGAATACCTAGAACGGTTCATTTTTGGTAAAGTGTGTATTACATAAATTCACGTTAAAATTATGCTAAGTATTCAAAAATGTGAAAATATGCAGGGTATCACATTTGAATTACGGAAGTTGGTACCAACTTCTGATATAACCGGAAGTGTCGGGAAAACACCATTATTCTCATGCAATAAAGCATAATAAAAAATTTGCTAATTTTCAGAATATGAATCCTATTATTTCCCAAAATACGGCTAACCGACGGTAATCGCTCTACCTTGTATGCATGGCACGGTCAGCAGATTATTATTAATAAAATTCGATCAATGATAAACAATGATCCTCAAGGCGGTTCGTTGCTGAGCCAAGTTTTGACGTCGACATTTGAATGAGAATCCGCCGTCTGCTTATATCTGGACACTTTTTTATCTTTGACTTTTGTGATGATACCATTTTTTAGTAAGGATTTTCCGACGTGAGTCAGAAACATTCAAAACGAACCGGCCTGGTATTCTTAGAAATATAGCAAATTGGATATTGGTTAGTCTTTTAAATATTAACGATATTAGTTAACTAATTTAGTGATCCAATAATTATTCTGAGAAAAAAGGTTGGTTGGGTAACAAGATCAATTTTTTCTTAGAAAAAAAACAATTGTTTTCTTGCCGATATTACTTTAATCCATGTTGAGTCCCTACTTATTTCTGGTTTCATTATTCAGGTTCAAAATGTCAATTCACTATATCACTGCAATTCGAGATTCAGCGCATATAAACGTAGATCATCGCGTGATCGCCTCGTGGCTTGATGGAATCTGCAATGGTATTTGTCAAACGACCATAAACTGCTACAAATGCCCTTTACTGATTTCATGCAGATGCGTACTCAGATTCAGTATTCATTGCGAAGTGCATTGTCGTTCCGTCTAATTGTGTTGTTTAAATTGCCTTTTTAAATATTATAACCTTCAGTTTGAATATTATGTTTTATTTAATTACTTTCAAAGTACATTAAATAACAGTGCGTGTTTGTTCCTCGGGCATATAGTGTATTGTTCAAATACTTGTTTGGTATATTTATTAATATATCTAAGATATCCAGGACACTTAAACATGCCAAACATGGATACAGCTGATGAGTCTAAAGAAATTTGTTCACCTCCTTCTAAGCAAAGGTCGAAAAAGTCTCATTTCGACATAAAAACCGAGGAAATGATTTTAAACGTGTATATTCATTAGTCTCAAGAAACTCCAATATTACTCAAATATGAAGTTGTAAACTCAGTGGCAAATAAAACAGGAGTGTGTGGTCGCAGCATCTACAAAATTTTCGGAGAATATAACACTTACTATTCGGGAGGACTACATAAAAGGTGACATCGAACCCTAAATATAATGAAAAAAACATTAGTTATTATTGCCATAAGGATCCGTAGTGATCAAATGTACGTTATATATATTTGTTGCAATATTGTTTCACTTCATAATGATATATAATTCCAAAAGGTTTTAAGTGAGGTTTGGTGAGTCAGTGCGATATAGTTATCTATTAGAAAATGTGAAAAAAGAAATGGTAAATTACAGGCAGAATTGACAAATCAATCAACAAATTTATCTATTTACACAAGTTGATTTTGGAAATGAAACTAACTCCATCTTTATAAAAAACGTTTTTGGAAATTTTCCAAAGAAAGGAAGAAAGCAATCAATTTCAAAAAAGTTAACTCTATACGAAGATGTGTAGATCATGAAAAGAAGTAACAAAACCTTTCTTTCCCAAAACTTCTCTCCAAAAAATGAACCCCTTTGAATTTAGAGCTAACCTGTTTCGACAGTTGAACATACTGTCTACCTAATTTATTGGAAACACCAGCATCATTGCCTATTAGACAATGCCAGAATTATTATTTCTTAGCAATTAGTGGATTTCAATGAAAAACTGTTTTAAGAAGAATCTTTTATGTTCCAAATTATTTAACTTTGGAAATTGCTTCGCCTTCTGCTTTCGAGCTAGCATCATATTTCAAATATTTCCGTCAGTAATGCCTGCTCTGCAGAAATTTTGAGAAACTTTTAAATTAACAAATTCGGTATATTTTTTTGAAAGGTATGATCGCGGCTTGCAAATTAACAAATACTTGGCTGATGGATTTTACTACAGATGACAGTCTCAAACCACAAGAAGAAGCTAATAACTTCTAACCTAACCAATCTAATTGTTTACTTCTGTCATCTGTAATATTGACGAATTGAGTAAAGAGAAAAATACTTGATTAAATATGTCTCTTTACGATGACTACGATGTAAAATCTGCAGGATCTGAGAAGGTGCAAGGTTGGTCATCAAGTATTAAACTTCTCCAGTCCCAACTTCAGTTGAAAAAAGCCACGGTCACGCAACCAAAACGAGACCAAATTCGTAAGGCAGTGAGTCTAGCACCCGTTATTGACTTGAAATCAAAACGTGAGGATGACGATTTTTCTCCTTTCCTCAAGTCAAAGACAGAGTCGAGACTGCCTATCATTAGCTCAGCCATATATAGCAGTGAATACGACTGGAATGTCATAGATGAATATGATCCCTTATGGCCGAATGAATACGAAAAAGTTGTTAAGGATCTAAGAGATCATCATCACAGGGATAGTAATCGTGACAGCCGAGAATCAATCCGTGATACTAGGGAAGGCCGAGATAGACCAAGTGAAAAAGAAGAAAAAAGGCGAGAGAAGAAAAGAAAAAGTCGTTTCAGTGATCCAGAGGAAAGTATGTCTCCTCCGCCTGGACTTGTTACTGTACCTCAGATGAGTCAGCCACCTGTTGGTAGTGGCTTTGCAGGTAAGTGAATTGTATTGAAAAAAAACTCTGGTCTGTGGTGTTGAAGAAATTTCCCCGATAAATGTTTCACTTATTGTTTTGATCAAACCCTGAAAACAGTTTCATTTCAACGTGAATAACAATCTGTATGGGTTTCAAAACTTTCAGCTTTTTTGTTCTCGAGTCTTTGAAAGTTTGAGGCCTTAACACGCATTTGCAATTAAGAGTAATTGCGAGATTTATATATATGTACTTACATTTTCACGTACATATTTTTTGAAAAAAATATTCAAGATATACCATGATCAAAAAATAAACACCTTTTCCAATCATTAGTATTTCATTACTCTTTAATGCATATTTTACCAACCAAGTTGGTTCATGAAATCACACAGTTCTTTTATGAACTTAAAATCTGATTGTATTCATAGCATATCAATTACTCTCAAGCTCCTCAACATCCACTAGCCTCCTATCTCGATGGAAATTTCATTGTTGTGAAATCTTGATAGTGTGCAAGTAGTAGTTCTGATTATGTTAGACAGGAAGAATTATTGGAATGTTTATGTTCAGCCAGGATCATGTCTGCTGTGTAATGTTTTTGGTTCATGGTTATATTGTTTATTTGTACACTTTCAGTCAAAATTTTAGTGGGACATGACATGCATGCAGAAAATGTGAATGCTTCGTCATATAAACTTTGGGTTCTGATTTAAACAGAAAGAACTAACTTAATGTATTTAACTTTTGATCATTATTTTTTCAATACATACCTTATGAATCACAGGAAGATGGACTGAAGAAGATGAGGAACCCCCCACTCAAAAACCCGCTAGACCATCTGGAGGGGTTGCAATTGCTCCTCCTCCGAGTCTGCAAGAACCATCAGAGTCTGTTCCCATTTTTCCCAATAAACCCCAGCCTACGTCTTCTTATGGAGGGTCTGTAGCTGCGAAGATCATGGCTAGGTATGGATTCAAAGAAGGTCAAGGTTTGGGTAGAATGGAACAAGGAATGTCTAGTGCATTACAAGTGGAGAAAACATCAAAACGAGGTGGAAGAATCATACATGAGAAGGAAATAATGCTGCCACCTCCTACTATAGCTGAGACTTCTCCGCCAAGTGCTCAACATCCTCCCATTACGGAAATTATGAAAAACCCCAGCAAGGTAATGTCTTTGTACAGAAACTTTATGTATTCATTAGAAAAATCATTACTCCCAACATACTACCTTTTGCAGAAATTCTATAAAATATTAGCAGACCTTGTATTTGTTCTACCTTTCTTACTTTCCATTAGAAAAAGGTCCTACTTTTCGTAACTTTCTCCTTTGTACTACTTTTTCACCAGCAACTGCCAAAATCAAGAAAAAAGTGAACCTAACATCCAAGCAAAATACATTCATTTGTCCTGATTACAGTACTTATAATGTGCACTTAAATTAATTTACAATTACTATTATAATCATGGTCAAATGTACCTACATGAAGAGTTATTGGGGATCAATTCATTGGATCCTCCTCTACTCAATGTTGACATTGTTGGGATGAATGGAAGGTCCTACAATGTGCCAAGTGAATGATACAAGAAGGAAGATGATGAAATCACACATCAAAGAATTGATTCTCATTGGAGTAAAATTTTTTTGCTGGTTGATGATTTTGGATACTCCATAGCTTACCAGACTTGTTAAAGCTGTTCTAATCTCACCACAAAGATAATGCTGACCTCGAATCTCGTTGTTTCAAGTAATTTGTTAATGGGGTCCAGAACTTGTCTTTCCAGGACTTCAGTAAGAGCAATCCAGTCCAAGAAAGATGGCCTGAAGAGCTCATCACCAGGGTTTTCTCAAAAATAAGGATTAACATCAATAAATCGTACCTTGCTAGACTGGAAAAAGAAAAAACTGGTAGCTGAGAAAAAAAAGAAACTGAAAGAAGAAGGCACATTGGGAAAAATCAACCAGAAAATGAAGAAAACCATGCATAAAGACTACTAGACGATAAAAGGTGTGCAGATTGATCAAACCATGTCAGAAGCTGAAGCCACAGAGTAGAGGAAAATTTGAATACTGGTGGAATTAGAGGCAAACAGAAGGAATTTGAAAAAAAAGGAACTATGCTAGACTACTTGGCATATAACTGAAAGAAGCAGAAGACCACTTAGTTTCAGCCACTTTTGTATATTTTGAATGATTATCGATATTAAAAAAATATTTTTGAGATATGTCCTCCTTTTTTCGAGTAACGGTTTCTTTTTTACTAAAAAAAATTAGTTGTTGATTTCCTAATTCACTTTAACCTGTTCATTTTAGGTTGTTTTATTGAAAAATATGGTGGGTCCTGGAGAGGTAGATGACGATCTTGAACCTGAAGTCAAAGACGAATGCAACACCAAGTATGGCCCTGTAGCAAGTGTCATAATCCACGAAATACCTCATGACGATCCTACAGAAGCAGTAAGGATATTCGTGGAGTTCTTGAGAATAGAAAGTGCTATCAAAGCAGTGGTGGACTTGAATGGCCGGTTCTTTGGTGGACGACAAGTTAAAGCTGGATTTTATGATACTGATAAATTTGATAACTTACAGCTGATGGATTGAATTATTATTGACTTTTGTTCATTTCGAAATTTGAAAACCAATTAACTGATAAGATCGTGGGATACATTAGAATATGAAACTACTTTCAAGATAAAAATATTTTATTCATTACAAATTTGATTTCATTCAACTGAATTCAAGGAAAGGCAATATTTCATACTATTAATAATAATACTTTTATTGCAAAACGATCATCACCGGAAACAGCAAACGTCAGGGTCACAACACAATTGAAAGAGTATCTGAAACTAATTTCAACACATACATATTTATTCCATGCAACAATTAAAAGATTAATATTTCAGCTTCAAGTAACTTCTAAACTTTTTCAGGCTTGTAATGTCTTTCAGTACTTGAGATAGTGAGGTATATGCTTTGATTGCTTGGTAGTGTAGACCTTTCTCTTTGATTTATGGTAAGGAACAGATAGTTCATTTCGATATCTAGTGTGCAGGTTCATATTTGCAGAATATTGATCAGCGTTTGTAGGAAACAGGTGGGGATATTTCTTTACAAAATTGACAAGGCCCAGGAAGTACAATGAAGAGACTGTCGAAATGTATAGTTCAGAAAAGTGTGTCTTACACGAAGTATTACGATCCAATCTTAATATACATCTCATAATTTTCTTTTGTGTTATGAATATTCTTTGTGAGCTTGATGAAGAACCCCAAAATATGATCCAATAGGAAATAATTGACTGAACATGAGCATAGTAATATGTTCGCAAACAACTAACAGATACACTTGGTCCCTAGATATCGTATAACTCCACAGATGGAGTTCAGTTTACTATTCAAGATGTTCATGTGTGATTCCCAGCTGAGTGTTGGATCTAGTATCTAGCGTAAAGCCCAGGAATTTTATATGACATGATATTGAAATCGATTTGCAGTTGAGTTTCACATATGGGGATTCCTCAAAATTGTTTATTTTACTGAAAGTTATATATATATTATAAGAAAGACAAATAACTACAATAAAAATCCTTCACCAAGATGATCATGCACATAAGTTTATTTCAGAAACAAATTGGAAAACAAAGTCTGTGCAAAACTATGTTTATTACATTATGTTTCTGTGCACTTAGTCACTCATAGTCGTGCATATGGCACATGAAATATACTCTACCATAAAATGAAACAAATATTGAAAGACAGATCATAAGTGGGACAAATTAACAACTGCCTGCTTACTAGAATGTAAAAATGTCATCATTAGTCAGCATAAACATCTCCCAGATGAATTCGACATTTCACAATTTAATTATAGGGGCATGCCAGTGTATAAATAATTCGAAACCAGAAATCAAAATGAGGCTGAAGACTATCGAGGAGTGATACATACATATAAGAAAATGAATATTTCGAAATGGAATCTCAAAACATTCTTCTCTCCAAACGTACCTACACAGTAAGTTCTAGAAACTGCCTGCCGGAAAACTACTTCCACGCTGGACATTGGACTGTAACTAACACATTTATGCAAGATCCCTTCAACGCGGCTCGACTGTATGTATGAAACCTCCATTCAAGAGAAAGACTTGTTAACTAGGAACAAACAGCTCCATCTCATGAACAAAGCCCCAAAAGTGGGAGACATCCCATGTACCAATACTCTAACAGAAATCAAACAAACTGTGTAAGTACATTAGGAGAGATGAATGTTTTGAGATTTTTTTCGAAATTATAATTTTTTTGTCCTACTTCAAAAGCAATTCAGAGGTAAACTCGAGATGTAATGGAAAATTTATATGCTGCCACATGTTAAATATGAGATTTAGACTTTGCAAAATGTGCATTCATTGAACATGTTGCCTGAAGAATATTGTTTCATTATACAATAATTTTCTGAGGTTGGTAAGACACTATTTTTATGCAAATCCCAGTTAAGGTTGCCGTCCAAATGATCTAAATATTGTGTATCCTACATCTGATACACATTTGGTATATAATTTTAAAAAACTGATTTGTTTTTTCAGAACATTCGACCTCCTTCGATTTTTCCCAATAATGAGATTACTGTATTATCAGCAAATATAACATTCATTCTTGCCAAATGGGCTCATTCAGGCTAATTTAGTTTTTTATTGAAAATTATCTATTATAAAAGTAAATCATCTCCCAAGTATCCCAAAAAATTTTCCGATTTATATGTCAATTAACAACTGAGCAAGAGCAATTGAAAATGTAACATCGCCCGCGGTACATCTTGACGTCACACCAGGCAAAGAGTTTCAAGCGGTGGCAACCGGGCCTGTAGTTGGAGATTATTAATCGCTGCCGTCGTCGGATTTTGTTTCATTTGCTGGTTTGAAAACACCACGTGTTACGTATTTTTGAATTCTTTTGTTTTTA
>WOGR01009024.1:0-11543 GCA_015342045.1 Leptinotarsa lineolata | reverse complement strand
AATTATGATCCGTGGCCATATGAATATCGTCTGTTATCTTCAGGAGTGCCGTAGTGCAGCTATATCCAGAATCCGGACTGACATGTGGGTAGTAACGAATAATTATTCAGATATTCTCGTATCTGTTTATCAATGTTTTTTTCAAAAAGTTTAGACAAACAAGAAATAATACTTATAGGTCTCAGATCTGAGTATTGTTCATCTGGAGGTATTCTTGAAACGTAGTGTTGCTGTTGTATATTTTTCATGAAGATCAGCAATACAGATATGTATAGTGTATAAAAGCCATATGGAATAAATTCATTATTTCGGTTACTGTACATATTTTCAGAAAATCCGAAACACGTCAAATAGACGGAAAAATGCTACCACTCCCTTCCACTTCAGTCCCTTCAACCCCCGTTGAATGACAGGTACAACCACCAATTTTTTGAACAAGCAGTATAGGCGTGTAAAATATCATTCAAAGAATCTCTTCATTCTATATTGAAAAATGTTATTTCTTTAAAGTTTATTGCATCAATTGAGATAAAATAAATTGAAATCATGTGGTTACCGAAATTCGATGAAACACGCTCAAAACTTATTGTAATATACTCAAAACATGTTGAGGTATTGATAATAAAAAAGTAAGCAAAAACCATAGCAATGTTCTTTTCAGATGGTATCCTTTGAAAAACTGTAAATAATTTCCGTGGCGACGTTAGTTTAAAACGCCCTGTCAAATTGTTTTGTATGTTACAACATTAGTTGTCACTAATTTAATTTAAGATCAAAGTTCGTTAACTTCAAGTCTGACAAATGGTTAGATTAACAGAAATGCATAAAATAACGGTTTCACAAATGATTGGTTGCGGAGATAAAACCCGAACACAACAGGAACTAGCTCGCCTATTTCATGAGAGATTTCCTAATTTACCGCCCATATCTCAAGGAACAATAAGCAAAATATAAAGGTACTTTCGCCAGTTTGGTAATGTGGGGCAGATAAAAAAGCAGCTGCCAAAGCAATAAGTGATGAACTCAAATGAAATGTAATGCTTGAGTTTGAGGAAAACCCAGATACATCGAGTAGACATGCATCCACTATATTCAACGTTAGCCATACATCGATAGTAAACATATTAAAAGAAAATTAAATGTATCCTTATAAAATGATACCTACTCAAGAGCTTATGGAAGACGATTTTGATAGAAGAACTTATTGGATAACAATATCA
Source organism: Leptinotarsa lineolata (assembly GCA_015342045.1). Taxonomy (NCBI): domain Eukaryota; kingdom Metazoa; phylum Arthropoda; class Insecta; order Coleoptera; family Chrysomelidae; genus Leptinotarsa; species Leptinotarsa lineolata. Next base: position 10,323 of record WOGR01009024.1, on the reverse strand, counting down.
TCCAATTAGAAGACGTTTGATGAGCGTACTTTTTCTCTTAACGGTCATGCTAATCGACAAAATTGCCATTACTGGTCAACAAAAAATCCTCACTGGATGAGAGAAGAACACTCGCAATACCCTCAACCGGTTAATGTTTGGGCAGGGATTATAGGAAGCCATATCAATGGCCCCTTTTTCATTGAGTACAACTTGAATGGCGATAATTATTTGGCACTACTTCGAAATGATGTCATTCCAAATTTAGCAGATGTATATTCTCCAGGAAACCTTCAAGTTCCAGTGAATACGATATGGTTCCATCAAAATGGAGCAATACCTCGATACAACATTTCCCAATCGAGGGAGACCTTTCATTACCTTTCCATTTGAAAAATAGGGGGTTGTACCTGCCATGCGAAGGAGATTGAAGGTAGGGGTGGCATTTGCCACGTTGAAAAATGTAAAATTCTAATTCCAAATTCGACGTTTTTCGGGATATTTTAAATATGTACAGTAACCGAAATAATTTTTTCCAGTTTGCTTCTACACACTGTATATTAATCAAGTACGCACTGTTTGCACTTACATTTGTGTACTTTTGGTATATCATATCAGTTGGTCTTGAATATATCACTTGAAGTATGAAAAGTGAATACATATGTGGCTATTGATACAATTTTCAAAAAATGAATTACTTTGATTTCAATCAATTTACTCATTCTTAAGAACCCAATAGTGGATAAAATTTATTCGTATATCTGATTAATACTGATGTATTGAAGTAAATTTTATGTTGTACTGGTTGGAATGAATGATATATGAATGAAATAATGATGGAAGATTTTGGGTATTGGATTGATAACCTTGAAGAATAAAAACTTTTGTAAAATGTCAGTGACAGTTGATATTTCCTGTGGACAGATTAAAATAAGGGAATCATAAGAAATATTTCTGTTTCCCGTGATATTGTTCAGCAAAAAAAAAGTCAAATAATGTTAGTAAATAGATAACTCTATGATGAGTCACATAACAAACGCGTGCGACATCGGGGGAAAAAAGCGAAAAAAAAACGAGAGAAACTCGAACATTAATCGAATAGGCTATTTTGTGTGATAGGCCAAACAGAGTTAGCGAGCTAAATGTTTCCAAAAGGGTCGAATGGCTTAATTTAGATCGAACCTTAGATTTGAAAGATGCTTTATGTTCACATCATGATAGCACTATTTGAAACAAGAAATGAGAGGGTATATAAATAGTATCTATATCGAATTTTTATATTCGACTGAAATGACTGAAAATGTAGAGAAAATCCCTATACCCAACCATGCTAGATGTAACCAACAACTGAAATGTATGTAATTTAGCCATTGCGTAAATTCCAAAATAAAACCGAAGAAGTCTTCTGAATTCTGTAATGAGTATGTAAACTTCTCACGAATATATGAATATTACAATCCAAAAACTTCTTTATAGTTACTTGAACTCGCAGGATGGAAATAATATATGCTTCTGTTCTGAAATGAGCTATTTGATAATATCATAAATATCAGTACATTCGCAGATTTTCATTTGATTGATCAATAACTATTGTAATATAAATTAAGAACGAAATATTCTGGAAGAGATTATTCGAAAAATATTTCAATTTCTATCCCTCCATAATTGAACAAAACATGTGGGAAACTTCTGAAGAGAGAAGAAAAAAAAAGCTACAAAGAAAACTCTTCGTAGAGATATAAAGACTGTTAATACAGGTTTCTTTCATACACAAACTGAAAGAAACACTGTTTTGAAAAAACTGTTTTCATACACTGAATGAAAAAATTATTTTTGTGCAGTTCATTTTTCATATGGAAGTAGTTATTTCGGAAGGTCTTTATCCAGTTATCTGAAACGTCTCTGTATGACGGTAGCCGGTTGGGTTGACGTGGGGATTTGCTCTTTTCACTCAATCGACTACTGTGTGAACCGGTGGTTTGAACTGCAAGGCCGGACGATCGATTTTCACTTCCTATCGTCCAATCCGTGCTAGGAATCACACGTTAAAAGGTGAGACCTTGTTGAGAGTTGTCGTTCGTAGGGTTGCGACGGCTGGCTACATATATGAAGATATATGTATCTATATATAATTTTCTTTGTAATTTTTTTCTTTTTTTTCGCAAGTTTTCCATACTCTTTGTTTGATGATGGAGAATGGAAAGCCAAAAACTTTTTTCCCAATTATTATAATCCCTCTATTCAAAATCAGAAAACGATGGAATTGGATTTGGACTAGAAAATTGGCAAACATAATGAAAACTGAGTATCAGCTTCAGTACATTGTAAATAATATAAAAAAATATATACGAGACTGAAATATTCAGTAAACTTTACTCGTATAGTGATTCGTGTGGTTGCAGTTTTACGTGAGATATTCGAGATTACTAGGCATTTGGTATGTATATAAGCAGGCCTAAAGGTATGTTTTCCTAGCGACGTGTTTTTTTGCGCAGCAGACACCGGGTTCGTCCCAATCACGTCAGCAGGGGCGTGAAACTTATCACGCATCGTGATAAGTTTCACACCCCAAAGCGTTTTTCTCTGTTCAGTTGACGTACTGATGGACAATGTCTCGGTGTGTCATTATGAAACGAATTCAAAGAAGAAAAAATATTATTACAGTGATTATTTATTTTAAAACGAATGAAAAATGATGAAGATTAGCACCATATTTTTTTTGGAAACACGCGAAATTCAGATAGAAATGAATGACTTTTATAAAAATCAGGAAAACGAGGGTTTTTTCGAACTTTCAACCAATAGCCATCTCATTGATGGAGAAAAAAAGTTCAGAAGGTACTCTAGACTATTCCGCGAAATCTTGTAGAAAAGAAACTGAAAATTTCTTCCCCCTTGAGGTAAGTCGACAAACTAATAAAATTTAGAGAGGAGCCATCACATTTACATTCTTGAGTTTGAACGAATAATAGAATTTAAGAAATACCTTCATTTCAAATAACATCAACCTAACATAAACATTTCAATTTTTTTGAGTTACATTATGAAACGACTCTACCAGTTCATCAATGCATCTCTTAAAATGTTTTCTGTCTTCCTTTTTTTCTTTCATAAATTGATGAAGACAAGAATTCCCCTTCCTCTTTTTGATTTTTGGACTCGAAATGGAGCAGCATCAGTCTCTCCACTCCCAGGTTCATGCTGATTCTCAGCATGTTGGTTTAGAGCACTTTCATCAATGACTTCTGAATCAGAAAAATGGCCTTCCGCAGTCAAAATTGGCCACTGAATTTTTAGTGTGGCTGAAACGTTCGTGAAATTCTACCATTCAGCTTCCACTGCATTCAAAACTTGCAAACATTCCCAGTAAATTGCCCTTTCCTTTGCAGCGGTTTCTTTTTTTTACTCTTCAGTGATGGTCTCTTACACTTTTCCACCGTTTCTTGCCCTTATCTCCTGTAACACACAATACAAACCTCCTATATGAATTCGAAAAAAAAGGATAATCATATGGAATGTAATGTTACAATAATGGTTGAAACTCTATTTGAAAACGAAACTTTTAACACCTCATCATTAATTTTGTCTCAGGTTCCTGACCATGGAAGAGTCGTACAGATCACTGGCTTTTGACTACCGTATATCGCCGTCTGCGATAGTACCTGAGGTTTTGGCTGAGCTTCAAAAAAAGTGTGTGCCTATTTTCTTGCCTCCTCACAACCTGATAGACTGGGAAAAGAAGGCCAAGGAGTTTGTGAAGCGTTGGGGTTTTCCTAACTGTGTAGCGGCTATTAATGTGTAACCTCCATTCTCATCAGGAGGTTACTAATAACACTAATCAGACTAAACGAAACAAACGATCTCGGACAAAACCTGACTATATTGCGCATCGTGAAACCGAACAGACTCTTCTCGAAGCAGTCGGTCTAACACATTGAGATCATCACGTTGACGTGGAATGTGTTGCGCTCTTTAGGAAAACAGTGCTATCGAATCCCTATGGAGGAGTAGGCGATGTTTCAAGCTGAGCATAATACGTCTTACGTGACTCGAGAAATGCGTTGCTAGGAAAACAGGGCTTAGGCTAGGCGCAAATTGGACGCGTGTGAGGTGACGCAGAACAGCGCGATGTTTTGTAACTCATGAAAACCAATAGAACAGCGTGAGTTGGCGCCCGGACACGAAGTGTCGCGACTATCGTGGCACAGAGGTTGAGACATAGTTTGTCGTGCCGATTCTCTCCCGCATCGCCTTTTTTTCTTGTTTATCAGAGAATATTACTGAGGTTTTATCCAAACACCAAACCGTTATTAACAAGCAATTTTGTTTACTCACAATTCCACAATTTGACAGACTAACGGTTTTCTGCACTCAGCATTAGATACTTTGTATATGTATGTATGATTCTCTCATTTCTCAGCACAAAGCCTGTTACTTCACCATCGATTCAGGTGTTTATTTAGTTCATTGTAGAGACGTCGACGTAGACGCTTTAGGACTGGATTCTCTCTGTTGGTTGGTTCCTAAAGTGGAACTTATGATCATCGATAACTGGCAATCTTTGATACAGGGTGCCAGAACGAGGGCGGAGAAAGGTCACAAATCGTTTCGAGAAAACAACACTGAATGTACGAGGTATGTTGAAAAAATAAGGTGAATTTTCATTTTTCTCAAGAAATATTTATTCATTCATCAATTTCTATTTTGTCTCTTTCGAAAGCGTCTCCTCTAGATACACTTGTGCTAGCGTTTTTCCAATCCTTGAAGCAATTCTGATATGCACTTTTTGGTATATATTTGACCTCTCGGCGATTCTATTTTAATCTCCTTTATCGTCGCAAACTGCCGTCTTTCCATGAATCTCTTCAATCTTGAAAACAGAAAAAAGTCGCAGGGAGCCAAATCTGATGAATACGGTGGCTGAGGCATGATTACAGTGTTTGTTTCGGTCAGAAAATTACGAATGAGAGTTGACGAGTGAGCATAAATTGTTTTTCCACAATACCAGAAGTTTTTTTCGTATTGATATTTGTAAGCGGCAGAAACTCTTGATGCACTTTGCCACGGTAGTCGAAGAAAACAGTGTGCAAAACCTTGACATCTGTTCGAACTGTTTTTGATCTTGGCTCTTTTGGGCTCTTCCATTGGGACGATTGGACTTTGGTTTCGATGTCATAACCCTTTACCCATTATTCGTCACTGGTTATGGCCCTTTTGAGTAAATCTTGATCGTTATTGACGTCATTAAACAATTCATGAGCGATGCTCGTGCGATGTTATTTTAGGTCAAAATTCAGCAATTTTGCTTAATGCCCAAAATGTCCACAAAACCTGCATGACATGAGCCAACCGATATGATGACATCCTCAGCTACTTCTCTAATAGTGATTCGACGATTCTCCATAAGAATGTTCTCCACTGTCTCGAAATTCTCATAGGTTGTTGAATGTGCTGGGGCTTCCAGGTCGAGCGTCATCATTTTTATCTTCTCGACCTTCTGTGGAGAGCCTGTACCAATTGTGCGAAAGTATTGATTCACATTGGATTTGAATCGCTGGAGAATAAATCTATTGGGAAAAACGTTCTCAGAAAGTTTATTCCACATGAACGCAGTTCTTCAAACTGAAGAGTTCTTGAACAGTGTAGGTATACTGAGTTGAACCTCAAAACGATGAGCACTCACAGATAGGTACCGCTCTTGATGGAATCAAGTATGCCAAGTCACTTGAACACTTCCCGTGAAAGTATTTATAGAAGAGAGACAAATCTCTAACCTTTCTTCGATGTCCCAGTTGCAAGTGATGTTCGCGTCTTCAATCAGGTGGATGGCTCTTTTCTGGCTGGAATTGAGCAACTTCAGGGTATGTTCAGGGACGGAGCTGCATACATGAGGACAATACTCTAAAGAAGGTCTGACTGAGCTTTATAAAGCATCAAAAGTTATTGAGGTGTATACAATTTTCTGGTTCGGAACAGTGCTTCAAGCTTTTGAAAAGTAGCCTTTGCTATTCCAGCGACATGATTGTGCTAATGCATAGTGGTGTCGATTTTTAACCCCGAACTAACTTATCGAAGCAGAGAGCGGAATTGTCCCTCCTGAAATTATTATACCCGGTTCGCAGACATTAATTTTTTTGGAGAAAACCGATGCTTTGAAGATGTGCATCTGCAGCCCATGTCCTGGAATACAAATGGAATGACGAGACATGTGTGCTGTCATTAGCAAAGCAATATATTAGATTCTTGTTTTTTTCCAATAAGTCGTTGATATACAATAAAACGATTGGAGACAATATGGATTCCTGGGAAACACCAGCGTGAATGGTAAATGTATTGGCCAACAAACTCTCGTGCCACACACGGTCAAAGGCCTCAGATATATTAAGCACGACAGCTCATGAGCAGATTTGAATTGTAAGCAAAAGAAGAGTGAATTACTTTCCTCAAATTTCATACAGAAAGTAATTAGCTAGAGGACTTTGCTTCGACTCTTAAAGATAGATCACCAAATATTAGGTTTACCAGTGAACAAAGTGACATTAAATGGACGATTTGAACTTTAAAACAACCGAATTCAAAACAATATATCCATTTCATGTTATTCAAAGGTAAGATGATGAAAACAAATATTGGATGAATGAAATGAGCTGTGAGGACTGTAACAAAAGTCTCAAAAATCAAATGTTATTCACGATTTGGAAAACTGTCATAGAATTAGAGAGCATTGCCTAAATTTATTGAGATCGGGTTATGATTGTAAAACCTGAAAACCTTGAATAGAGACAAAGTTTAGATTGAAAAGATCAGTATAGTTCACATTATGATGAAAACATTCTTGGATAGAAGTTATACGGTACTTGAAAGGTCACGAGTTGAAACAGATTCAGATGCACAGGGTGTTGTTTTTCACTATGATGTAAAAAAATATTTTTCGGGATAGTGAAACTTTTTTTTTTTTATTGGAATGACCCCTCTGTTTTATATTCAGCCCCAATTTTTTTCAAGCCCCCATGAGCTGGTGTTAAATTGAAATGGGAAAGGGCCAAAATATTTTCTGCCCAAAAACTATTCTCCTCCAAAATTTATTCGCTTTTCAATGTATATCCAATGCAATTCCTATTGTAGCATGCAGAATAGGGAAAAACCAGAATGACAAAACACCACTATTTGAAGTATAATTTTCATCTTTGTCAATATGTAATGTCAATTTAGAACGAAATCAAGTACGGTCCAACCTAATAGAATTTTAACTTCAAAATAGTGTCAAATTTATACTATCCTGTTCTAATCCAATGCAATATCAAAGCTAATGTTAACTTTCACGAAAGTCTGTTAATGTCTGTTAATTCTATTATCACACTATCAGGCTCAATCCAAATAAAAGTACTTCAGTGCTATAAGTACAGTAGTCGATGCAATATACTACATTGAAAGCAAATTATAAGAATAATAGTAACGAAGTAGTGAGTTAACATATATATCATAAAAAAAATACAAGATATAACAATATGAACAAATCAAATCAAAATGTTACTTGCAGGCAAGTAACATTTAGCACAATACAATAGCCCAAGCTGAAGATTTCAAATCGCTAGGTCAAGAAAATGGTTTTTGAAGCGGGTAACTGATTTGAAGGTTATTCAAGGAGTTAGCCGATCGAAGAATTCTGAGGATAAAGCTTTTGTGTGAGTAACTGAATGTGTGAAAAAAACATAAAAAGTTTGCAACTGCCTAGTTGAACGACTGGAGACAAGTAGAGATAATTTGGAGGGAAGCTCGGGGCTGGTACTCAGTCCGTTGACAATTATGAATAGAAGAATTGTCTCTATGTTTTTTTTCGTGTCTCTAGAGAAGGTATATTCAATATGCATTCTAATGCAATAGTGTATAGTATACACGCATCTTGAAGGCAATATATCTTTCAAGTTTATATGTAACATAATGGGGGGACCAAACTGTGGAATAATAATCGAGATGAGATCTAACTAGGGAAAACTGAAAGGATTTAATGGCAGTGATGGTGAAATAGCAGGTGGTTCTCTTCATGAATTTCTGAATCACAGCGAAATGTGTGATTGATAGCTAAGTGTGGAGTCTAGGATTACAACCAGATCTCTGGTTTCAGAAGTAGAATGTGAAATCATATTATTTGCACTATAATCGAAAGTGATTGGGTGATATGTTCGATGAAGGCGAAGAACATGGCATTTGGATGCGTCTAAACACAAACCATTTCACGTACACCAGTTAGATAGGCAATCTATGTCATTTTGGAGTAATAATGTATCGGCCCCACTTTTGAATGTTTTGAATCATTACAAAGCATTAGCAAATAGCAAAACTTCACTTTCGTGAAAGCAGCGAATTAGATTATATATTTTATTATTTATTTTATGTTCATCTCTCGGGATGAAAAAATTTGATTCAGAATTAGTGAATATCTCCATCGACAGTACACAGTGATGTTTCAAGACACATATATGCAGTAGTAATCTATTGATATCAATATTTTGTTGCATCCTGAAACCTTCTGAATCCTTCTTGTATATTTGAACAAACACAGTAGTATACCTTGATACAGAAAAATAGCTGCCGTTTTCCATGTAAATGGTTGCGTGGGCTATGCTTACGTGATATATATCTTTTTATATCTCGAATGATATTTCTCGTATTTATTGACTTCATGTCAGAAAGATGTCAAGAGCTGCAACATCTCAATGGCACTTCTGAAATCACATAGTATCCAATGAAACACATGAAGCGTTGAAAAGCAATCTTTCGATATCCACTTCACATTGCTTGTTTGTCTCCCCATTAGCCATACACATGTACTTTCATATTGTGGCTTTGTCGAAAATGATGGAAATTAATGGGCAACTGAGCCTCTCAATGCAGGTCCACAGGTCTAATAATGTATCCACCCCAATTTATCACCGAAGATCTCCATTTTCAACCAGGTAGTGAAAAATGTATTCATTGATATAATTTTCAGGAAATGAATTGCGACTTCAGTTTTAATGAAGAGGATTTGTGGGTATTATATTGATATCAAGAACAATCTATGGTGTGGTGTTGAAATTATTTCTTCCAAATGTCGACAGCTTCGAACTCCTTGAGGAGTTGATTGACTCTTTGTTCCATTGGTACGTTGAAAAACGAATAATTTCATTTTTATCGTGAGCTCGAAAATTACTGAACGAATTATCATACAATTATCACTATTGAACAGAATGAATCTAGAGAAAAGTTCTTGTGTATGATTTATAATTATTTCGTGTAGATTGATTGAAATAAAACGAAGTGAAAAGGTGTACTTTCAGAAGAGATTAATTTTTGGAGAAGAAAGGTTTTGGTTTTCTACTTCTACATCTTGATACAAAAAATGTGGGAATCCTCCGAAGAAAAGAAGAAAGCAATCAATTTCAAAAATTAACTATTTACAAAGATATGTAGATCATGCAAAGAAGTTGGTTAGGTTAGGTAAGGTAAGGTAAGGTAAGGTAAGGTTAGGTAAGGTAAGGTTAGGTAAGGTTAGGTTAGGTCAGAAGTTAGTGGGTCTATTCGACCCTCCACCGCAACTCTAGAAGGTTTATTGTAGCTCACACCTATTCACACTCGACCAAACAAACCCAGCTTTCTGACGAAGCCGATTAGTTTGTATGGTGAGTGATCTTTCAGGTCAGATGGTAAGAATACGGTTCTGCCAAACTCTGAAAACCTGATTCGATCCAAGGCGGGGCGGGCACAAAGTATATGCTCTGCTGTTTTATCATATTCCAAACAGAGGCGACACACACTGTCTATCTGAGTCTCTGCATATGATGATTCAGACGACAGTGACCTGTAAGGAGTCCTGTTAGACATTGTAGTTCATCCCTATTAGAGTCCAATAAGTGTTTGGTTTCAAGCTTCGAAGGGTGGATAAACACTTTGGAGTGTACTCTGCATTAGATTGCTTTGTGCAATTGGCGATGTGCACAAGTATGTATGCAGTCCATCTAGCCTCTATTTCCAGGATAATGTGAAGAGGAGGTGGTTCTTGAATAATCTCCATGGCCGCTGACGATGTGGCACTGATGGCACCACGGATAGCCAGACAAGCCTGTTTCTGTAAGCCAGAAAGCTTTGCCTAAGCCGTATTTTGTGAAGCTTCCGGCTACCAGGCAATTGCTTCATAAGTGATCATTGGTCTGACAAACATCACATATATCCAATGGATTTGTTTGGGACCTAAACCCCAAGTTTTAGCACAAATCCATCGACATGTCCATAGGGACAGTTTGGATTTGTGTAAAACTTTTTCCAAGTGAGCGTTCCAGGTGAGTTTTTTATCAACGACAATGC
>WOGR01009023.1:0-11543 GCA_015342045.1 Leptinotarsa lineolata | reverse complement strand
GCTGCCCTTTCCATCTGACACTGGGCGATCACGTGAACATCACGCTTCGGTTTTGTTTTGTTTCACTCTATCTTGGATTTGGATAGACCTTAGATACTCTTTAGGACAACAAAACGATTGTTCCGAATTCTTGGGGTTCTTGTTGAATATTCTCCGTGAGCAGGAAAATAGCAGAATCAATACTCGTGACCGCTCTGGCTTGAATGATTCCATACAGTTTATCTCGTCTTGTGTTTGTAGATCTCCTGCTGGAAAGATCCCCACTAGTTCACTTTGTAGTACATGTTGCGCAAAACTAACTGACTATTTTAAGGCAACAAGTATAGCTGAGGCACTAGTCAATCTAATAGTAACACTGATGACCTTCAAACATTAATTATCATCTGACGAAAGAACCAAACTCTCACGAAGGTTCGACATAGATGGACACTTTAATCTAGCAGATCACTATTATAATCTTCATGCAGTCATTGTTCACTGCGGTTGTGGCGTTGAATCTGGTCATTATTACGCTTTGCTCAAAGACGAAACGGACTGGTTTATGTTTGACGATAGTCGTGTCACTGAATTTTCTGGCGATATCTTGAACCTATTGGAGCCTCTGAAGACACCCTACAATTTATTCTATGAAAGAGAGGACATTGGCAGATCAAGATCTTCAGATGATGTGATGCTGCAGGTTTTTCCGGCTTTTTCTGCAGCTGAAAAAACCAAAGCGCCACTGGAATCAATCAAGTCGCCCTGAAGCACCAATTGATTTTTTGTGTTGTTCCATAATTTCATAATTTGTATCACTTTTTGAAACTTCAGAAATAATATCATTTCTAGATCACGTTGACATTACAGTCTGTATCAATTCATTTCCAGTTCAGCTCATAATAATTTGTTTTTTTACTGATTAGTGTTCTTGAAATTTTGGCTATTTCTACCCATATTTTGTAGATTACTTCCATTCTAACTAACTTAACCAAAATATTTCGAATCGATCATTTTCATGTTCAGAATTTTCAATAATTCGAACATTCATTTAATTTCAATTTCATTCGTTTTTCTAGACATTTCTAATCTGTTAACATCATTCCATACAATGTGAGTTAGAATTTGTAACATGTTCAATAGATATCCACATTTCTTCAACATAATTACTGATTCTTCCCAGATTCTCTTTGAAGAAATCAAATTTCACTTTCCGTCATTTTTTCTGTTCACTAAAATGAAGATGAAGCTTTCTTTATATTGGACAGATTGAATAACCTACAAAACAAACGAAATGGAAGCTTTGTTGATTGAATCTAATGGAAGTGATGCTTTCAAATCTAGAATTAACAATGTAGTGGATGGATAGATAGATAGATAGATAGATAGATAGATAGATAGATAGATAGATAGATAGATAGATAGATAGTGAGATGCAATTTTTGAATAGTGACCATATCCCTTGACCACAAAGATCCAAAGTCATAGCGAATGTCGGGTAGCTTATTTCCAATCTAGAAAACCGGTTAGAAATATTAGTCTTTCAAACATTTTCAAACTACCTTTGTGAGGGCGAAAGATCAAGAACAAATGGTAGAGGAATTTGTGTGGCAGTTGCGAATTCCTTATCTCTTTGGATATCCGATTATTTCCGTCCTTACCTGATGTTTATCCTCCGATGATTAATGAGAAGCCTAATTTGAAATGATTCCAAGCGAAATTTAACAAGCAAGTTAATTTGTTAGGTACCGTTGACTATATAAGTATTCATAATTTTAGAATGAATTATTAACATTTATCATACAGTGCGGAAACCTTTGATAGGGTTATCAATTTATTAACAATCTTTTGCTATATTTATACTCAGTTCACTATACTTGAGAAACAAATCTGGATTTCGAAACATTCATTGATCTTTTAATGTGTCGTAATTATTATAGACTTTTAATTAATATTTTGTTCGAAGCATCTGATTATGTCTATTTTTAGATTGCAAAGTTTTCTATTCTATAAACATTACTATGATCTACGGCATGTTCAGCAGTTTTAACTACCTGAAAAGAGAGGATTAACTAGTGAAAGCAGGTAAATACAGCTGAAAAATGTATATTCGATACTAAAAGTTATGTGTGAAATGAGTAGAAGAATTGATATATTTTATATCTATCTATACTTATGAATGCGAAAGTCACTGACTTAACACTCACACAATCATCTGTTTCTCCGTACTGGTAAGTCCTAGGAAGCTAAAATTTGGTATATCGGTGCTTCTTAGGACTAAGATGCGCAATAAGAACGGATTTGCAAATATTCCAACTGAGGCGCCCCTCGTAAGGCGTGATAGGGGCGCGTTTACATACGAAAATTACATTTTCATCGCTGTTTTCCTTACCAGTATATTTCTGGTGACTGAAATTTTGTATGTGTGTTTATTTTATGTTGAAGATGTGCAATAAGAAAGGATTTTTTGATATTTCAATTAGATAAAAGAAGCGCGTTTACATATGAAAATTACCTTCTCATATATTTTCGGAGGCTAAAATTTTGAATGTAGGGTCGTTTTATGTTTTAGATGTGCAATAAGGAAAGGAATTTTCAAATATTCCAATTGAGGCATCAGCGGCGGGGGAAAATGAACGCGTTTACATATAAAAATTACCTTTTCATCAATGATCCTTCATACCACTATTATTTAGGAGACTGAAATTTTGTATGTGTGTTTGTTTTATGTTGTAGATGTGCAATAAGAAATTATTTTTCAATATCCCAACTGGGTTTCCGTCTGGGGATAAAAGAAGACCGTTCACATACGAAATTACCTTATGAAATTAAATTCTGATTGATCGTTCAGTAAAATACCTGAATTCTTGAATCTATTGATTTATAAACATTCTAGAAGATTGAGTTTCAAACTTTTTCCGACGTGTTCCATTCAGAAGGGAAAATATTGATACTCAACCTTCTAGAATGTTTAGAAATCAAAAGATTCAAGAACTCAGGTGTTTTACTGAACGATCAATTAGAATTAAATAACTCCCCGTTACTAAATATGTTTTCAAATGTGGAAACTGGTACATAAGCTCAGGTAATCCAATTCATTACAAACTCAAGTATGCATGAAATAATGAATGATCAAGTACATCTCAGGTACTTGAAATTTAGGTACTCCAAATTGTGAAATTAGTTATATTGAGCATTAATTATGTAGAATTAGTTAGTAAAGACTCGCCCGAAGAAACTATTGTTCTAAAAAAATTGTTCGTTCCGTTAACCAGCTGATGAACGCCAACCTTCAGGAGTCGAAACTTGTGCGAGCAATGGATTAACGAGGCCTTATCTTTAAACGTGCGATTACCCAGCATGGTGGCCCGACGGGGAATCGAACCCCGGTCTTCCGCTTGAAAGGCTTGAAAGGCTAACCTCTACACTCGATAGTGTAGAGGTTAGCACATATTGCGTTTTTAAAAACTGTTTAGTGGAAATAAAGTGTGTTTTTGGTACGTTATTACCAGTTCTGGTCAAACAATGCATCTCAGCACAGGTGTTCTAAAAATTACTTCTGTTAGTTTAGAATGCTATCTTTCGGAAAATGCTCATCAAAAAATAATAAGTCGGGGTACCATTGAAAGCAGAATTGAACGCCAATCTCTATCTCTCATAAGGGCTACAAATAGTTCTTGAAAATGCCCTCCTTGATAATAAAATTGACCTGTTTTTTTTGATTCCTCATATTTTTTACTGAAAGGAAGATAGTAGGGGAAAGTGTTCAAATTGACATTCTATATAGTTCTGTCATAATTTGTTATGATCAAAATGTATACGCTTTTCGAACATGAGAACAATAGACCATATTATATAATTCATTGATAGCAAAAATATTACTACTGATGACATTTCCAAACGTACAGAACTTTTAACAATGAAATTCAATATTTCTTATTTAGACGCCCATAATTGGTAACTTTTTTAATCAACTAGTATCAAGTTGATTGTCGAAAAAAAAAACATTTTCTGGGATATCCAGCTTAGAAGTGCAACAGAAATATTCATTACATATTTTGTTTACGTTACTAACGTTGAAATACTAGTGAAGATTATAATTTAAAAAAAAATCATCTACACTGAATGTAGAAGAGAAAACAAGGATGAACTTGATTATTGAAAAAAGGAATGGAATGAAAAAAATATATTTTGAACAGTTGTTTTGATAGTATGATGAATATCACAAAACCAGAATGACTCTCAACACTCTTTGATAAAAAGTAATAATTGGAAAACTGAAATAATGATAAACAAAACAATATCTAGAGTCAGTGTTAAACATTCTCAAAGACTGTTTCCGAAAAAGAGAAAGACAGATTCTTCAATCAGAGTGAAGTACTAGCTGGTGAAAGACCTGTTTTTAAATACTTCATCTTCTATATTGGGTCAGTTAACAATATCAAGTATTCCCTGAAGTATTCTGTAATTCTATTTGCCTCCGTAACAATCTTTTCCGAAGGTAGTTTTTTTATAACAGTTTATCTAAATCAAATAGATTCACTTTCATCACATCCATAGAAAATTGATTTCGATATTTTTGCGTGAATTATTTTGATAAAGAAAGCAAAAAGAAAACAAAAACAAAAATCATTGAAACTTATTTGTTTCACTCTATATTGATGAATAGATGAACGATTTTTTTTCTCAGTTTATATCGAATGAACATGGATTATATTAAGTGCATCATATAGTTTTTAATGTTTTGAAATGTGAGCGAATCCATCATTTTCGAAATTAACTTCAGTATGTCTATAACTTTCAAACATGTATTGAAACTATTTCCAGAAAAAAGAGAACGATGGCATAAATTCAGTTTGAAAATTTGAATTTGAGGATCGATGTGAAATATCGCGAAACTATTAAGTAGAGAAATATATTTCCGGACAAAATATCGATGTTGATAGTGCTTCTCATGGATACTGGTTTATTAACATTTGAATCGGTTGAATTTTTATTAACAGCAGTTGACTTTTCATCAATTTTTCAGTCATATTCTTTTCTGTATAGAAAGTCAAATTTTTTTCTGAATATCGAAGTCTCAAAAAAAACAAAAACAAACAAGGAAGAAAGAAAAATGAATATAATGAAAACTTTCTGAAAGATATATAGAGCAAACACAAAAGTTCCTTTCAGATACTTTTAAGATGTCTTTAGGACAATATAACATTGTATAAGAACATTCAGGTTGGTTAAATATATGAGAGACAATGATAATGTACATAGGTTGAAAACAACCTAAAAATGGTATACAGTGCGTAAAAGCCAAATGGAATAAATTCATTATTTCGGTTACTGTACATATTTTAAAAAAATCCCGAAACTCGTCAAACTTAAATTATAATTTGACATACTACAACGGGAAAATGCTACCTCTACCTTCAACCTCCCGTCGAATGACAGGTACAATCCCAAATTTTTTGAATGGGAAGTATAGGCTTATGATATATCGTTTGAAAGGCCTCTTTATTCTCTATTCAAAAATGTTATTGCTTTTGAGTTAATTGCAAAAATTAAGATGAAATAAATTAAAATTATGTCGTTACCGAAATTCGATGAAATACACTCGAAACTTATTGACATA
Organism: Leptinotarsa lineolata; assembly: GCA_015342045.1. NCBI lineage: Eukaryota > Metazoa > Arthropoda > Insecta > Coleoptera > Chrysomelidae > Leptinotarsa > Leptinotarsa lineolata. Next base: position 5,944 of record WOGR01009023.1, on the reverse strand, counting down.
CTCGAAACTTATGTCATGTTGAGGTATTAATTAATAAGAACGTAAGCAAAAACCACAGCAATGCATGATGCATAAAATAACAGTTTATCAAATGATTGGTTACGAAGATAAAACCCAAATACAACAGGAAGTAGCTCGCATATGTCATGAGAAATTTCCTAATTCACCGCCCATATCTCAAAGAAAAATGAGCAATATAGAGAAGTAGTTTTGCGAGTTCGGTCATGTGGGGCAGATGAAAAAGGCAGCTGCCAATGCAATGAGTGATGAACTCAAATTAGATGTGATGCTTGAGTTTGAAGAAGACCCACATTCATCGAGTAGACAGGCATCCACTACATTCAATGTTAGCCATACATCGATAGTAAACATATTTAAAAAAAATAAAATGCACCCCTATAAAATTATACCTACTCAGGAGCTCATGGAAGACGCTTTTTACAGAAGAACTTATTTTTGTGAGCAAATGATGGACTTGTTGGATAACAATATCATCTGATTAGAAGACGTTATATTTCCTGATGAGTGTACTTTTTCTCTTATCGGTCATGCTAATCGGCAGAATTGTCGCTACTGGTCAACGAAAAATCCTCACTGGATGAGAGAAGAACACACGCAATACCCTCTAAAGGTCAATGTTTGGAGAGGGATTGTAGGAAACTATATCATTGGTCCATTTTTCATTGAGGGCAACTTGAATGGCGATAATTATTTGGCACTACTTCTAAATGATGTCATTCCAAGTTTAGCAAATTTATATTCTGGTCCAAGAAACCCTCAAGTTCCAGTGGATACGATATGGTTGGAACATCACTATATTACCGAGTTATTGTCCAGCAATACCTCGATACATTTTACAATTGGTGGCTAGGGAGGCGAGGATCGATTGAATGGCCAGCGCAATCACCTGATCTTTTATCATTGGATTTCTTTTCATGGGGATATGTAGAGAGCAATGTGTACAAAAGTAAACCTTCAGATTTGAATTACTTAAAAGAATGACTAACGCTTGCGATTGGGTCGGTCACGCCTGATATGTTATATAATGTTAGAAAACAGTTTTATTCGCAATTAGGATGTTGCCAAGACGTTCGCGGTGAACATTCTGAACATCTACTTCCCTAACATTCATAGTTTTTTTCGTGTTCTACATTTCATTACATTTTGCATTACATTTTAGTTCTTGAGTGTATTTATAAAAAATTAAGAAACATTTCAAACGATATATCACGAGAATATACTTTCCGGTTGAAAAATTGGGAGTTGTACCTGTCATTCGACGGGTTGAAGGTAGGGGTAGCATTTTTCCGTTGAAATTATGATTTGAATTTGATATGTTTCGGGATTTCTTTAAATATGTACAGTAACCGAAACAATGAATTCATTCCATTTGGCTTCTACACACTATATGTATTTGTAAAATTGATGTAATATATCGTCAATTGAACCGAACTTCTTTGAAAATTTCAAGCCATTTCTTATTGTACGACTTTTCGCACTGTTGATTACGGTTTCATCTTCATCCTGTCTGAAATATTCACGTACTAGAATTTACCCTATTTGAAATCATTTTCAGATTCTTATGGATATTAATGAATGCAAGTATCAATGGCATATCTACAAAAGAGAACCTATCAGTATGCACATCACAGCAAACTTCACAACTAGAGAAATACTGCATCTGCGATGATATGGAAGAACCAAAATGCCAATGCAGCGGACCGAATATTTTCGACATCCCTGCAAATCTCACCAGAAACTTGAATATTTTGTAAGTGAATGTTTTTGTATGGTTGTATTCTCGCACTTATCATAAAACATCTGATTAATTTCTCACTGTTTTGAAGGTCTCATAATTTATTATTTGTCGTGCGTCAGTTAGTTAAACTAAAACAAAATCAATAGTCACTCTTCACCCACTCAGCATACGGCTTTCTGGAGACACTCAAATAGATTCATTTTACGCCAGAGGTTTCAGTACGAACTATCAACTTAAAAGAGTGCTCGAAATCTCACTTTAATAATGATTTGTTAGTCAGATCCTTCAACAGAAACTTCATTTCATGCAGGGATCGAGACATCCCTGCATGAAATGGGAACGGCAGAGTTTTCGTCTACCTAAATTTTCAGGGCATTTTAGTGAAAAAAGCTTCATCTTGACAAGGAGACTGGAAAAATGATGCAATTTCATAGAAATTTATCGATAGTATAACGCATTCTTCCGTTGAAAGAATGGTGGATTTGGCCGCAATCCGGTAATTATATTATTATTCTAATGATTCCTGTGGGAGTTCAATCGTAGTTATTGGAAAAGGTAACTTGGTAAATATTATGTTGTACAAGTGAGAAAAACGACGTATTTCTCACGAGTGTAGAAGTTTTTTGGCACTAGCCGAAGGCGAGTGCCGCAAATCAGTTAGGAAATATGTCATTTTCTCACGAATTGTACACTGTATTTTTACTACGGTTGCGTTGTTTTCAAGTATCGAAAATTAATACTTGTATGTCATTAACTCATTTTTATATTTTATTCAAAATAGTAATTAACAGTTATATTTTGTTTCAACATGTTTTCGGTGATTGAAATATTAGGTGCGGTCGAAGTTGGAGTTGATGGGGAAACGTACTGAGCTTCCACAGCATTTTTGTGTTCAGGTTCTAATGGCGCTGGAGGCTGAATGGATTCTACTATACTTTTTGGAATTTTCATTTTGTAAGCTATGGAGTTGTCGATATAAGATTCAACCACATTGCTGAATTTCCAACCCCCATGTCATTTCAAAGTTAGAAGATCTGCCCAAGCATTAACTAAAATAGTCGCAGATGACCTTCGAAAACAGTGGCCAGTATATAATTTAGGGTTCGGTAATTACAAAAATTTCAATCACCTTCAAACAAATTCAAAAAATTTCGCTTTTGCCATGGTGCCAAATTAATTTATCCCCACAGGCTGATTCATACATTTGCTATTTTTGTAATTAAAAAAAAAAACGTGTTTCATTCGTGCATGGCCGAAGCTTCACATATTTTTTGTGAATTTTGTAGAATTCTCCTGTGACTGTGAATTTTCTAGAAACCTTGGTTTCAGTATAGGATAATTTCATTAAAAGGGCCGAATTGAGATCTTCCATGTCATCAATTTTCAATTTTCGAAGTTCATCACAACGGCATGTCCCTGTATGGCCAATAGCTAAAGCAGCCTGAAATCAAAACCAAACATTCATTTTTCGATAACAATTTAAAAATGTACAATGAGGTGTATCTTTCAAAAATTGTTGAATTTCTTCAGAAGTTATTGTTTTTGACTGTTTTGGAGCATATTTTTCAGATTTGCGTTCTAAAAATGCACGTATTTTGATATATCAACACAGTTTTCAATAATTGGTGTACTCCTCAGCATCGAGTACTGAGACCATAATGTTGATGATTTTAATTTTCTTGACAACTTTTCAAAATGAACTAATAAGGTATTTTCGTAACAAGAATTCACCTTGGCTTTCATTTTCCGGTCCATACAGTTCCTGTTAGCGATTTCATATTTTTCTTTTGATGTTCGTGGTGGCGAATTATTGCAAACATTTATTGCTTTCTAAACAATTTCTGAAGGTGTATTTTCCAACTTTAAATCTTCGTATTCCATTATATTCAATATTTAATAAATCTGAACTGTTGATACAACCAACAATAAAACTATTTTCGTTGGGTAAGTTGACAGCAATAATTATGCAATGCTTCGGTTTTGTTGTTATGGAAAAGCCGACAATAGGCTACTTAGATATTGCACGCGAATCGTCGGCGTAGCGTTGTCAACATGGAGAATGTGTCATATCAATCATTACTGACTTGGATTATCGTGATAATAGTGAGAAATAATTTCTCACTGTAATGGCGGATATTTCTCATTGCGTGAGAAATCTTTCGTTTTGAACATATGAAAGCGATGAGAGAAGTGGCACATTGTATAGCAATCGTAGAAAAATGATATCATTTGGACGCCATCTGCAAAAATTCACAGTAACAAAGAACTCATTTCCAATATTTGTCACTGTAGATCAACTCATCTTAAATGTGCACTCAAACACATAAGTAAAATAACGAAGTTGATTTATTTTGGAGGATTCATACGGTATCTCAGAAAAAAATTAATGTTTCAGTAATGAATTCGTAAAATTTTCACTGAGTTTCTTGAATTATAAAATTGATCAAACACAAATCACCACGTGAAGGGTCTCATTCTCGAGTTCACTGAATCAAACTTCACCAACTTTTTGGTAATTTCAGAGAACGGTCCTCTACGATATCGAGTATCCTTGGTATGCCTCTGAGCAGTCTAAATCTACCTGGAGCTACCGCGAACCTAAAGTGTGCATAACCTTCCAGATCTGTTTTGAAATCTGTTTTATCAATCTGTTTTTCCGTTAACCAGCTATAACCCCCCCCTCCCCATACGAACGACAACTTTCAAAAGACAAACGTGTGCGAGCTAAGGACTAACGAAGTCTTAACTTTCAACGTGTGATTCCTACCACGGGTTGGATGATAGAAAGTGAAAATAGCTTTTTGAAGTAAAAAACATACTAAAAACTAAGTATTAACCTACTTTATCTTTCATATTCCTTACATAATCTTAATTCTTTTTCAATGCCGAAAATAAAGCAGACGAGATGGAGAAATCTGGAGTTTATAAGCCAAAGCGTCTGGAGTGTATTTGTGTTTATGTTGGGCAATGTGGCCGAAATTCCTCAAAATAGTTTGCTAAACATTACAAAAATTATTAGACGTTTTCGAACCATTCTTTGGAATATAACCACAAGTTCCCGAATCTAAACGATACGGAAATTTTGCACTATGCAGGCTAGGATTGGAATCTCAATTATTTGGAATCCTTGGACATTCACAAACATAATCATTGTGGATATTACTTACTAAATAGCTAATTTGACCTGATCTACTCGCCGGTTTTCAGATTAGCGTACCCACATTGCCACAGGTGAACAAAATTCAAGTAATAAAGTAATAAAGGACCGTCTGTTACGAACTGTAGTTGTATAGGTATATAAGGGTGTATATTGTTAATCATTTCAATTTATTGTATTCGTTTGAAAATGTCTTTGTAAATACGGCCACATCTATTAATTTATTTCAGTGGTAATCACGGGATATTTCGAGAGCATCGAAATAATGTTATGAAAAACTCTCAGACATTCGGTCAACAAGTCCCCGATTGATAAGAGATAATCTGATAAGATCCGTGTTTTATCTTTTGTCAGCTACAGAATGTCCTCAAGCATGCATAATTTGATCCCTAACAGTCTCGTTAAAGTCCTGATTTTATCTAGAAAGGCAGGAAAAAGAAAAATTTTTGTTTTTCAGTAATACGATTAGGAAAACCACTGACGTCCTACTGATGAATTGACGTTGTCTCTCATTAGACCCAAGATGATCATCGTGCTATCTGGGTTAATTTTGACATTTTTACTAGAGTAATTCGAAGGAATATGGTAACATAATCTTCAAAAGCTCGCATTCTAACAAACAATAAACCCAGTCGAAAGAAAAATGTTGCATCTTAGGTATATTTGAATATCTGAGAAATGTTCATTAAAACAAGCAAAAGCAGATACTACGTCATACACTGTGTCCGTAAAGTATGGAACAAATTCATTTTTAGCTGAACAGGCCATTTTAAAAAATAATCCTGAAACACGTCGATTTTTGATGTTAATTTACCGTATTTTAAAATAATAATCTAATATACAGGGTGAATTACGTTTGAGTAATGACGCCACGATCATTTTTTTCAAATGGAATACCCCCATTTTGTCTCAATTTTTGGATTACTCTAGCTGAGTTGATTTCAAAAATGTATCACATGTTGATTCCAATTGGTACAGGGTGGACAAAAATACAGTAGTTTTGTGTGTGCTAATAATGGAACGTGTAA
>WOGR01009022.1:0-16500 GCA_015342045.1 Leptinotarsa lineolata | reverse complement strand
CACGTGAATCGGTTCAAGTACTGATTCAAAATCAGCATATACTACAAATGACCCCTCATTTGTCTCTCAAAGTTTTAAAACATCAATTTATTTTCTGTAACCATCCTATCATATTTATTGATCTCAAAATTGGTGGTTGGTGTTGTGGTACTAACACGACAGCTTTTCTCCATTGAATGCATTCGGGCAGCTTCACATATGAAAGTCCTTACAGTGGACTGTATTTGTTAATGTTATCCTCGAGAAACATTATTTTTTTCACAAGTCCAACCTGAATTGAAAAAAAGATACCATTCAATCTCGTTGAAGCCTCCAAAAAAATAAATACCTGAATCGCGTTTGTGGAATTCAGTCGGAAGATAGGTCCACTATTTTATTTTGGGAATTGAATGACTTTGTGTCCCTCAAATCTCGAGTCTGAAGAGTATAATTTCCAAAAACTTCCATATTCACCTCGATGCTTTCATGGATGCTGATGACCGATTCCAGTAATTCAATGACCTTCTGAGTTATCTCATTGAAAAATGACATGTAGTCAGTGGATACAATCGAACTCTCCACTCTGTATGTAACAATGCGGCAATTGAATGCATTCGTTATAATTTGAACACCATCTCACAATTGAACACATGAATTATTTTTATGACTCATGGTTCTTCGGTGAGAATTCACTCGGGTCATAGGAATTGTCACATTACAACAATTGCATGTATACATAGGTGTTGCATTGTCCACTCTCATCCGTTTCACTGAAGGCCCTCCTTGGCAACTCTGGAGCTGATGCCGACGAAGATCATCACTACGAGTGAAAGATTCACCACAGTCACAGAAACACATTTGTATGATACGTTCACACTAACTCACTTGGTGTAAACTAATATTATCGACACTCGTCCGCTTCTCAAATACAGTCTGATCGTATCCGTCAAGACGTCATAGCCACCCCCACCTGTCAGCTACATGCGCCAACCCAACCTCCCAGCTGGACTTGTTAACAGATGCCGATACGAACAGACAGTGGTTATTGCACTCTCGTAGAGGACAGACACTAACACAGTCCTCACCGCCTGCGCGTCCCCATCGACAGCGATGTGTTACGTCACAGCCATCGCCGCATCGAGAGAGGTCAGGGCACAACGATGAATACGCATTACTCATCACTCATTACGCCGAGGAGTGCACATCTCGCTCTCCTACTGTTGAACGGTTGCCGCTGTGATGTCACACCACTAACTTGGTGGACTCACACCGATGGAACATTCATTACTTGGAGGATCTTTGAAGTAATGAGACGTATGTCTGTACACAGACACGCACATGATTAACCCTGTACCGTGCATTTACACACACACCAACAAAATGTAATTACCCCATTATGTCACACACACAAAATCTCATATGAAAAAAATTCCGAATGATCCATGCACCAGACACTTCAAGGTCACATCGCCTTGATTTTACTAAGCCAACAAAAAAAGCAATTAATACGTCATAGTGGTGGGGGAAGGCCGAGAAACGGCTGCAATCTGCTACTTGGAAAAATTGAAAAAACAATACAAGTAAAATAGAAAAAGAGTACATTGAAAAAAAATCCGAATCTATATTAGTCTTATGGAATTGTCGAAAGTTATTATCTATATTAAGAAGAAAAGCATATATTTCCCTGTGGTGTCTGATGTCAGTTTCTTTTTCGAACAACTGGTTGATTGAGAAGCGAAAGCCATTTCCAGAAACGATTTCTTTGACCCATTTTTTCATTGTGAGAATTTTGGTTGAATTAGAATTCGTAGTGTCATTATTTAAAGACATAATTACTGATGTCTTGATGTCTGATCTATATATTCCTTATAACAATCGTGGCAGGGGATTGAATAAACTAATTTCGATCACATATTGATGAAGGTTTTATTTTTAAGTCAAAGGAATGAATTGTTAAGATTAGCTAAAATTTCGTAAGAGATTTTACATCTAAATCCTTAAAAATCCTTGCAAGTCTTGGTGTGACATAACTTATAAACGTTGAAAAATCAAACCATGAAGGATGGGGGGTGTATTAGTCTCATTTGTAGTATTATTTAAAGAAAGAATGACATTGGAATTATCAATATTGACATCTATGGTAGACGTACCAAATAAGATCTTCTCAAGTAGATGATCTGGATATAAGTTATTGATGAATGATTGATATAAAATATTAAAATCAATAATGTAAAAGAAAGGATCAGACATATTCAAAATTTCATTTCTCATTTGTTTGACCAAATGTATTTTGTCGACTGTTTATGGTGCGACCAATAATTCAGAAACCTGTCAGAGCTGATGGGTTTACGGTACCAATCAATACGTAGCACATTATCAGGAGTTCTGATAAAGTGTGTATCTAAAAATGGAACATAATGTTCCTCGTTTTCAACCTCAATGGTGGATATTATGGTGAATATGGTGGATATTATATAATGGTCATACACTATCTCTGATATTCCATCTTCAGGAGAGGCTAAAATGATATCATCAATATATTTCTCAATGAAAAAGAGGTTTTGATGGGTACAATTTTCAAAACCAAATCTAGCAGGCCGTCCGTAACATATGCAGCTAAAATTGGGCTGATCTTCGCTTTCATGGAAGTCCCAAAAGTTCGCTTATATATTTTATTGTTGAATGAAAAATAAACATTGTTGAATAGAAAAGTTACAGTGGTAAATACAAATGATATAAAAACGTATGAAGTTTAATTTCTCATTTTTCCTGATGATCTCCTACCAAGAAGTAACGGATACATCCATTCATTCAACGTTTTTCTTATTTGTTATTAACAGGAATATCAGAAAATCAATTAATTCCCTAGTGATAGTGGAATTTATATTAAAACATTTATTCTCGATATTTTCAATTTAAGATCTTCGGTAAAATATCGCAAACTAGCTGATTCTTGAGTTGACTATTACATTAAAGCCACATTGAAATTTTTCCGTGTAAATTTTGATTACATATTTTGTTATAAATATTTCAGTACCCAGTACAATAACCACAGAGATCACAAAATATTAATAGTACCAGGCGTCCCGTGACGCCTCACAATTTTTTTAGTGCTTCCAATCAGAAGCAATGATTGGTCTCGCCAATAACAATGGTTTTTTGGTAAAGCATAAAATTTTAAAATATAACATATGAGGTGAGTTTTTTCTTTGTGACATCGCCCATCTGACCACGAATAAACAAATTCTTAATAAGTTCATCACAATTCCTGAGTTAGGAAAGGTCTTTATTGACCAGTAAACAAGATTGACAGTTTTTAATAAGATCTGTAGAAAGTTGCATATATTGATCTCGACAGAGGATTACTGTGACATTACCTTTATCAGATTCAGTTACAGTCTGGATTGGATTTTAAGAAACGTTTAATTGTTTAATATAATTGTTTTTTTATATTTCAGTAGAATTGATGAAATTTGTAATAATATTCGTGGATTTAGCTATTTGAAGAATTTCTAGTGCGAATGTCTGTGACAATGGAAGTAATGAAATCAATATCAGCCAAGAAATTCTTTATAGAGAACGTATTATCGACAATAGGTTCTATACTAAATTTGGGGCCTAAAGCAAAAAAATCTGATATGTCCTCAGGTATCTCAATTCCAGTGAGATTTTTTTATCCATTCTAGTTTAATGGAAAGTTTGGGGAGCGGAAACGAATGGAGAAGTTTATTGAATTTAGTAATATTCATTTGAATTGAAGGAGTTATATTTTTAGGAGTAGATAATTTTTAGGAAAGAAAGTTTTTGACTTTCTACTACTCCATCTTGATACAAAAAAATGTGTGAATCTTTCAAAGGAAGAAAGGAAGCAATCATTTTTAAAATAACTAACTTCAGATGTTTAGATCATGCTGTAGATCATCATCATAATATTATTCAGATTGGTACTGACGAGCCCTAAGGCACGTGTCTTACGGCGAAACATCGGTGTATACCAGTGAGGATGGCTGAGTTCCATGTAAGTGAAAAAATTTTTTACATTGCATTTAGTATATTGTGTAGAAATCCTGTGAATGATATCTGATTTAAATCTATAACGGATGTTTGGAATACAAACTGAATAGAAAAAAGTATGTTTTGTATAATTCAGTAATCATATAAAAGTATTTGTTCCGAAGGAATATTTTCATTCGTGTATTTCAATGTTTATATGAAAGTAGCTGTTTCAAAAGTACTTTTTCTTCCATTTTCTGTCTGAAAGTTACATCCTTGCATGATCTGCACATCTAAAGTTAGTTCTTTTTAAAATTATTGCTTCCTTTCTTCCTTTGGAAGATTCCCACATTTTTTTGCATCAAGATGGAATAGTAGAAAGCCAAAAAAACTTTCTTTTCCAAAAATCATCCACTCCTAAAAATATAAACCCTTCAATTCAAACAATATTTCTCTTGGCTGAAATTTGAATAAGTGAATGAATGCCATTACGATATCATCGATGACATAAGTAGATCAAATTTATTCCGTGACATAAAAATCGTAATCTATGAATGAATTGTTTGCTGTTTTCTTATGATATTATCCAGATTGATACTGGCGAGCCCTAAGGCAAGTGTTTTACGGCAGAACATCGGTGTATACCAGTGAGGATGGCTGAGTTCCATGTAAGTAAAAAAAATTTTTACATTGCATTCAGTATATTGTGTAGAAATCCTGTGAATGATATATGATTTGAATCTAAAACGATTGTTTGGAATACAAACTGAATAGAAAAAGATTTTTTTTGTACAATTCAGTATTCATATAAAAGTATTTGTTTCGAAGAAATATTTTCTTTCGTGTAATTCAATATTTCAAAAGTACTCTTTCTTTCATTTTGTGTTCAAAAGTTACTTCCTTGCATGATCTACACATCTTAAATTAGTTCTTTTAAAAATGATTCCTTCTTTTGGAAGATTCCTACATTCTTTTGTATCAAGATGTAGTAGTAAAAAGTTAAACAAACTTTCCCAAAAATTATCCACTCCTAAAAATATAACCCCTCCAATTTGATTTTCATCTTGTTATGACATCTGATTTAGGCATAGCCATTGTTAAATTCAGAGTGGTGCAAAATTTTTCGAAATCAATGCGCAGATTTTCAGAATTTTCAAACTTATTTCCAAGACATTGAAGATAGCAAATTCAGAACTTCAATTATTTCATCACTGTCCGATAGAGTAGCGTCTGTCTCTGTCTTTTGAAACTCATAATTCGAATCAAGTAATTTTATAAAATCTCTTGCCCCCCAAATTAAAATATGCTCAAAATATGCAAAGTGACTTTTTTTAAGGTCAGTGTCGGAAATTAAGCCTGTTAGCTCATTCATGAATGTGAAATTGTTGTTTGTATTGTCAGTTGTAATTCCTTACACAGAATTTGTCAAATCGTAGAATTCCAATGAATCAGTAACAAGCTTTGATATCCATCTGCCAGTATGTTGGTCATGCGCCGAAACAAAATCTTAAGGGATGACATGTAGTTTAGAATTATTAACAATTTTCGCCGCGCGGTAGAAAGAGAGAGATACTTCCTCTCCTACGCCGCGTCGGCGCTCTTCTCTCCCCCCCGTCTCACGAATATTCGATTAGATCACGTGTCCTGGCGTAAATTTCACATATTTTACCATTACAGAAGTGCACAACCCCGCTAAAGAAGTTTTCACTTCAAGATTCATAAATGTTTCCTAGTTTTGTTATTTTGTGTAACGAATACTTTTGATATTCGATGGTAGGAAAATCCACCAGATAGTGTGACTTAAAGCTATCTCAGTTTTTAAATAACTCACATCTTATTTTCAAGTGGAGAATTTTCGAAAAGTATTACATTTTTTTGGCACACTACAAATTTCTGATGGGATATACTCGTTTTTTCTAGTCCATATTTTCATTCATGTTTATTGTTATATTGAGACATATACATATTTCAAAACGAAGGTAAAATTTCCAGATGCCAGTAAGAGATTCTGAATAATTTTTCAGAAGAATAAAGTCATAAAGTTATGAAAGAAATGGATACTTCGTCTTGTAATGTTATCTGGAACGGTGCTTGTGAGGTGATGAAATAAGCGTTTCATCCCGAAACTTGGAAGAACACCATTGATAATGATTTTTTATATCAATATTTTTTCATATATAACATTGTGTAGCACTCCGATTGACGATATCTGCTTCAGTTTCATAAAATGGGATTTTCGTGTAATTTAATGTTCACATCAAAGTAGTCGTTTCGGAAGGATTTTTTCTATTCGTTCATTCCAATGTGCATGTAAAAGTGGTTGTTTTGAAAGTGATTTATTTCCAGTTTATATCTGGAAAAAACGTTTGTGTATGCACTACATATCTTTATAGAATGTTTTCACTGTACTTATCTGCTTTTTTCTTCCTTTGGTAGTTTTTCGCATTTTTTTCGAAGATGGAGAATTGGAAAGTCAGAAAGCTGTTTGTCCCAAATGAGAGGGTTCTTTTCGTGGCAGACGTCATCATATCTTTTAATTTGTTGATTCCGTTAGCAACTTCAATCCCTTCAGTAGAGTAGAAATATATGACAGCATGGCCCAGTTTCTGACTCTGAGACATATTTTGTTGGAATAAGATTTTTGAAAAAGCTACTAAACAAATGTGCAAATGCGTTGATATAAATTGGGAATTTCAATGTTTTTGAATGATGAGTAATTGCCACATCTATCGTTTGCGTAATAATAAACTTTTTCACACATAATATACAGTGTGTAACAAAGAAAACTCAACAGAGCCGTTTTCGAACTCAGACACGTCGAGTTTTTAATTGGAGAAGGACACCTTTCAGACTAATCAGATTTTTTGTAGTGCGCACCCCCTCGGAGGGGTGCTTCCGACGACCCTTATTTAGATAGGGAAAGTAGGTCGAGTGGCACCTTGTTGTGAAGGTCTTTCCAATACCTTCACAACTCTGCTGAAAGAAAATTTTAGTAACTATTAGTTTCCGAGATAATTTGTAGTTGAAATTGCCATGTTGATAATACAAGACAAGACCACTAGGTAACTTGTAAGCCTAAATGAAAAACTTTTCGAGCAGTTCTCCTTATCAGTTTTTTGATAAATAAAATATCTTTTTGGAAATCAATACCCACTCCTCTTTTTCCAGTGTTCATTAGTACATCGTTCGATTGTTTTGTTTAAACGCGTCGTGTATTGTTATTTGTTTAGAAATGTCTTACACCACTGCTGAAAGAGTTTTAGTTATTGCTTCATTTTTTGGCAATGACCAAAATGCTAATGGAACATCAATTTTATTTAACGAGTAAAACCCTGGTAAACACCTAAGCAGAAATCATGTTCTGGGTTTGGTCACAAAATTCAGGGAGACATGTCCGCTTTTAAATTAAAAAAAGAAATTTTCAAAGAAGGGTAGTGAACGACGATGGTGAGTTTGAAATGGTTGGTCAGGTGATCGCCAATCCCAGGTTAAGTACCAGAGGTTTATCAGCAATGGCAGGAATAAGCTATATGAGCGCATGGAGAATCCTTAAAAACCACAAATTCTATCCTGCCAAATTAAACTTGTTCATGAACTCAATGAGGATGATTTTAACCGAAGACAGGAGTTCTGTGAGGACATGAGTGAGAGATTAATGCAAAATCCCGAGCTGCTTTATAACATCTGTTTTTCGGACGAAAGCTCATTTTATTTAAATGGTTTAGTGAACCGTCACAATTGCCGTTATTGGTTATTGAAAACCCAAGACAATACGCAGAAATACATACCCAACATCCCCAAAAGTTGAATGTCTGGGCCGGAATATTAGGCAATCATATCATAGGTCCATTTTTCATTGATGGAAATTTAACCGGTGATTCTTATTTACAACTTCTTGAAGAGGCGATAGAACCTCGTATAGTTGGAATAATTGAACAGGATCGAAGATGTCAAGATGAATTTATCTATTTTCAACAAGACGGTGCACCACCCTATTATGCCCAGCAGGTTCGAAATTTTTTGAATAATCATTTTGAAGGACAATGGATTGGCAGAAGAGGTTCAATTGAATGGCCAGCACGATCACCAGATTCAACACCACCGAACTATTTTTCGTTTGGATATTCAAAGTCTGAAGTTTATGCTACACAGCCAGCCAATTTGGATGAATTACGTCGTACAATTACTGATGAATGCCGAGCTATAACTCCTGAAGTGTTGAATAATGTAAGAGCAAAATTTGAACAAAATCTTCATTATCGCATGGAGAAAAATGGCGCACATTTCGAACATTTACTCAAAATTTCCTATGTGAGTTGCCCTTATTAGGTGTAACTTTTTTGTGTGTGCTTTAGAAACAATTATTGGGATTTATTAATCCTAAAACAGTTTTCTTAACTTTTCTGTGTCATCAGCATTCAAGAAAATCAGCAGGTTGTATTCGTTGTGTAGGTTTTTAGTATGATATACTTTTTTATGAGAAGCATGAAATTATCCACGTCAAAAGGCAACCTTCATGAGGAGATGCCACTCAATTTACCTAAAATGTAAGGATCGTAACCATCCCCATCCCCCGAAAAAATCTCCTCGTAATAAACATAATTCTTACTTTTTAACAAAATCAAATGGACACGTATTAGCAGGTTGTCATAAAAAGCAAAAATTTATTTTTTTATGAAAGTTCTGAACGTAAATTGTACCTTCAAAACAATTTGATTTATTTTAAAAAGAGTTGAACTCAATTAAAATACCTTTTAAACTTCAAATTATCCCGAAAACTAATCGTTACAAAAATTTTCTTTCAACAAAGTTGTAAAGGTATTCAAAAGAACTTCAAAACATGGTGCCACTCGACCTACTTTCCCTATCTAAATAAGGGTCGTCGGATGCACCCCTCCGAGGGGGTGCGTACTACAAAAAATTTGATTAGTATGAAAGGTGTCCCCCTTCAATTAGAAATCGACGTGTCCGAGCTTTTTTTAAACATCTCACTTTTTATATTCAAAAACGGCTCTGTTAAGTTTTCGTTGTCACACACTGTATAAAGACGTCATGATTATAAAGTTTGTCAAGTATGTATTGTTTCTATGGTTTATCTCGTGACTGATCCTGTATCTCATCCAATATTTTGTTGATACTGATGTATGACAGGAAATGAAATGAGCAACTGTCACTGCTGTCGCTTTCTGTTCTACTCACCGTTATCATGGAACTAGAACCCGATGAAAATTACATTATCGAACGGGATAAACTTTTGATAGATAGATCAGAGTTAAGCAACTTCAATATTCCAGTCACGAGCAGCCCTCGTTCTATTTTGTCCGACATGCCTGTTATTGACCCGGGTAGCTGCACCACAAATCAAAATTCATTCTAGTTACTGAGACGGGAGGTTTGATATTTTGATATGGAATTTTTCCAGCGTTATTGCTCATAAAGTAATTCCATACCTTCTGGCTTTTCGTTTGTTGAGGATTCATTGGTTGAGACTCGATAAGGATTCTGTAATCATTCTCAAACGAAAAGTGTATTCCCAAATGAGAAATAAGTATCGACTATGATGGCTCCTATCATGAAAATGCCATCCATGGAATCAACTTGCATGGGATCTGCCATAACCTAGTTGTCTACTTGTAGTGAAGGCTATAGAGAGTTATAGAAGGCGATTTTTCGATAGGCCGTCGATTCCTAGGTTTGGCCTTGCAATAGAACGTCGTTCATCTGTGATATTTATAATCTGATTATTCTTCCAATTCTCTTGATTGCGTCTTCGTAATAACCAATAACTAACTCTTCTTAACGCGGAAGTTCAGAACTTGCAGACATGCCCTGACTACGTGTTACTGCTATGGCAGGGCAAAATAGCCCTCTCTGGTATTGGATTATGGATGCAATAATGACCGAATCGTCTTATTTATGTAAATAATAAGAAACAGTCTGTGTACTGTAAAACTCTACTTGATAGTGGCTAGCTATTGATTTCAGAAGCTTTTTATGAATTTTATTATCTAAAATGGTCATCTACTTCCTTTTTGTGTGTGGGTAAGCAGATTTTCTTGAGTAATTTTCATTCCTTATTTTAGAATAGTTAGTATTTGTTTTTTCCTCTACGAAAATAACCATAGTCATCAACAATCAATTATATTATTGATTACCCTAAAAATATTCATAAGGGAACATAAGTAGAACAAGTTTTGTAGAATAGATTTGAAGACATAGGAAGAAATGATTCTAAGAAAAAGCTGTTAGATAATTTTGAAGAAGTCATTACATCCAGAGCACAAATGTTATATCGCTATTAGTGATAGATAGAATTCTTTAGTATGGATTCCACTATTTGGATAATCGGAGTGACCTGTACAGAGTGGGCCAAATTGGACATTTTTGAAGGGAAACTCATCTTTTCAAACTAAATAGATGAAAACTGATGACTGTGTTTTTGGGTAGAATTTTATGGCAAATTCAATGGTGAAAACCGCATATCGATATTTAATATGGTTTCTGAGGTACAGCATGTTTTTCGAAAACGTGCATTTTCGAAAAGTTGCTGCAACTTTTTTCCTGTGGAACATTTTTTGCTCCTATGAAAAAATTTCCATAGCATTTTTCCACATTGAATGAAATAGTGTAGAAACTTGTTTTTCCGAATGAGATATCAATAGTTATTGATGGAAAACTATGTTTGTAATGAGACACTCTGTATATCCCTGCAAATTTCGATAGAGCCTAAAATTACCTTCCTAAAAATTTAGCACACGTGATGTTTTGCTAGAGTCATCTTTAAAAGACAAAGCTTCCAAAGTTTTCTCATGTAGACTTTGAAACGCACACTTTGATAAAGTAGGCTTTGGACGACGCGGCCATAAAACAGAAAGAAATTGTTCAGTAGTAGCTAGTTTCCATAAAACTGATAACAAATTATACTATATTCACTACTAATAAATTTCAACAATAGTATTAATAATGATAAAGAACAAATAATGAAATATATTTCTTCAAAAAAGGTGTTGAAAATATCTACCAGCTTCTCCTCCAGACAGACGACACTTCTACTGAGTGTTTTTTGCTGAATTAATTAGTTCAATAGGAGTAAGAGAAGCAAAACTTTGCATCACTGTCGCTTCCAATTCCTCAGAGGTAAAAGTCTATAGGCGTTAGCTCCGGTGATCTGGTTGGCCAAATTTTGGATCCTTGGTTGACTATCCAAGTAATACCAAAATTTGCAGCCGAAAAATTGATGACAATTGCAGTGTAGTGAGGCGAAGCCCCGTCTTGTTGAAAATATATTTTTCTGAGCTCCATTAGTGGCAATAGGCTTGTTTCATGCTATGGAAAATGATACTGGTTTACTTATAGACCGATCGAGTTAGGGTTATATTATACTTATCAAGCCTTATCGGTTCCAAGATCTCTTTATATTTGTAGAAAATGGAACAATTCGCAAAAGAAGAAAAGAATTTAATTTGGCCGCGAGTTTGCTGACCAATAAAATTGATCGTGTCTAGAGCGGAGTTGCCAAGTGTATTGGTTTTTAATATCCAATCACAGATCTGATGATCCAATTTGACAGACGCCATTTTTGTTGTTATTGTTGTCAACTCGGTGTGAATACAATTATCTAATTAAAGAACATTTTTTTTCTGAAAGATAGATCTCGGCGGGTGCCTATTTTGCTGCATATTCCATGTCACTGGTTTACATTCCAAAAAAGGTTTTTTCAGGTTATTTTTGGATTGAATTTCACCATTACTACCACCAAAATGGCTAAAATGTTTTATATCTTTGATAAAAGACAAAGTCTGAATTGAATGTCATATAAATAAAAGGTACCTACTAAATATACCACCTACCGTACAATTTTTCATTCTTCATTTCGTTTTCAAAGTATTGTCAAGTAAAATTCATCGATCATTTCAAAATCGACTCTTGGTAAGTTGTTGGGGTCATCTTTAACAAAACTAGGCTCAACATCAATTTTGAAATAATTTTAACAAAAATACGAAGTTATGTTTGGAAACCATTGACATCAGAAAGAGAACATGGTCGCATACACTACAGAGGGCGCTGGCTGACTGGAGGACAATATGGCTAATATACCAGAAAACTTGAATTTCTTATTTTTGGTGGATGGCATGAATGCATAATTGTTTTATTTTATCAGGGTCCTATAAGGATATTAAACTATAAATGAATGGAAATTCATAAGCATGAAAAATGCGGGTGCAATCTATTGAATGATCAAATTGATCTATTTTACTCACCGTACCCACATTGTCCCAGGTAGAAATAATTCGGGTACCTCGGTGATTACCTAGAGTAGTACTATATAAGAGGTAATGTAATCATTCATTTATAATTCAATGTAAAAGTTTGAAAATGTCCTTATAGGACTGAACTGCAGTAACTTCAGTAACGAATAAAAGTGGTAAAAAACAGAAAATTTTCATTTCTCATTTTTCATGATGATCTCTTACCACGTAGTAACGGCTTCATCTATCAATTTATTAAATAATGCATAAAAATTTGATTGAATTGATAATTATTGTCTTCGTGAATTTTACGATTTGGCAATGTTGATTATTTCTACTGTGCCTATTGGTTAATCGAACAAGAAGCGGTAATAGGGCTGTGACGTCATCAGCCTACCAAATTCGATTTTTAATAATCATTTACGGGAAAACTGCTGAAACAAAGAAAACTGTTTTTCAATTTGACATTTTTATCAAGCGAACTATAAACCAAAAATCATGAAACAAGCCCATTCATCAACAATGAGTTCAATGATTTGCCTTAAAATTTCTAAATACCTTTGGGATGTGAGAGTGGCATTATAAATGAACGGGCCGATAATTCTATACCTGAAAACACTTGCCCACATACTAAATCTGAATAATATTTGACTTCTCTGTTCCACAATAGAATTAGGATTCTGTTGTGCTGAGTATAAGATTTGTAACGGTTGAAAATGCCAGCACTGCTCTCTTAGCTTTGTCTGTCCAAATAGAATTCAATGAAAAATCACGCACTTGGTTACAACTTTCCAGGAACCACTGGCAAAAAGCCGTGCGGCGTTCAAAATCTCCTGGTCTGAGTTGATGAACTGTCCTGGTTCTGTATGGCTTGAATTTGTGTTTTTTCAAAATTCACCTGACGTTACTTCTTGATAGGTCTGTTGATTTATCAAATTTCGCGTTGACGTTTTGAAATCATTTTAAACAGCTCCTAAAATGATCATTTCTTCCAACTCCTCATCTCTATTCATTGAGGAATTTGAAAGCAGTTACCATACATGCCAGGTATACATACCTAGGTATACATTATTCTACAGATACTGTACGTACCCTATTCTGCTTGATCTATAATTCGTTTACCATTAACACTATTTTCAAGTTAACTTACATAATTGAAATATATACAGGGCTTTTGTAGGTCAGTTGAATGAGTTTTAAAATGACTTACTGGATTAGACCCACGCTAGGCAATTATACGGGTAGCCTGTTTTGTGATTTTAAACATGCATTTGTACAATTGTATGACTTTTGTAATTATATTCAAATGGCAAATGCAGTTCACTTACATTATTTATGAATAAAGAATGAGGATGAAGAAGAAAACAATAGAAAAAAAGATATATAGTTCAAAGTTTAAAATCAGGATTCAAATGAGACTGGATAATTTTAAAACATTTCGTTTGGGGTATAACCGTTTTCTCGAGCTTGGTGTGGTGTATTTATTAATTTCAGGTAGTGTATGTGAAGAGCGTATATACACAATATATACAAATATAAGTATTTATTTCAGTATAAAATTGGAAATTTTTCTGGGTGATCATGTACATACTTTTATGCATCTCTTTTGAATAGTTTGGAGGATTTAATATATTTTATATTTCTAGGTGATATATTGAATATTTTTGGATTATAGAAGAAAAAAGAATTCTGTGTGACCGTTACAGTAAAGAAATTAACTTTCATGTACTCGTTCATTTTTGATCGGGTTTCTCATGAATGTTTCTGCGCGAAATCTGCTCGTTTATGCAACATTCTTATTAGGCAGTGATAAGTGTATAGTGAATGAATATTTAACATGTTGATTTCTTGATATAACTCTCTTGATGAAAAGAAACTACTTGTTTGAAGATGATTTTTAATAGAATGTTTTGAGCAGTTTGTAACAATGTAATAGCATTTTTGAGTGTTACACTCTGAGCAGGAATACAATATTTTTGATTCGACAAGAGAGGTATTAGAGTATTACAAGATTTTTGTTGATAGTATGTCACGTAGTTCATAAAAAGAGTGCATTAATACTCTGAGCCTTTTTAGAGCTTTTTTAGATGTAGTTTGTTCTATGGTGTGACAGTCACAAGTATTTTAATTATAACAGAGCGGTATATGCATTTCATTTTGTAGTTTTTGGGTTGATCATGAAAGGTGGAGGAAAAGGTTAGATATTTTGTCCCATTTACATTTAGTGTAGTCCAGAATTATTCAACCACATGGGGCGTAGCATATTATATCGCCTATAAAATTGTCGATTTTTGTTATATTGTTAATGCAAATGAGAAAAAGTATCAGTCCCAAAACGGTCTCTTGTGGTATACCAATTTGTAGAAACAGTTCTCCACTCATTTCATTTACATTTTCTATTCGATTTGATAGGTAGTTCTTAATCGATGCCAAAGCATTGCCTCTAATACCACAGTTACTCAGTTTTTCCATCAATAGTTCATGATCAACTGTAACGAAAGCCTTGGCCACGTTCAGGAAAACAGCCAAGCATTTGTTGGGCCTGTCCATGGCCTTCACAGTGGTTTCGAGAAAATCCATTATGGCATTCTCAATGTCTAAATTTTTCACGAATCCAAATTGCCTGTCAGTTATTATATGGTGTTAATCCAGAGAATTTAATAATATTTTTTTGAGACATAGTTCGAAAATTTTGGCTAGCGTATTTAGGACAGATATAGGTCTATAGTTATTGACTTGGGATTTTTTTCTTGCTTTGAAAATTGGTGTTACCTTACTAATTTTTCATTGCCAAGGTATAACGCTCGTGTTGGAAATATTTATTTGATGATGTGGACAAGAGAGACTGGAATGTGTTGGTATGAATTTATTCCAGAGTCTTCGAGTTCATTTTATCGAGTCCTGGTGCGGAGTTATTTTTTAGATTTGCTATTATCATAACAATTTCATTGTTGAACTGTAGGAAGACTGAAGAAATTCCAATTCGTTGGTTTTTATAGAAGTTAGTGGCGATTCAAGGTTCAAACTGTCCACCGTGATGATCTTGATGATACTTCAGAAACAGCCATGCAGGGCTTTTTCATCTTTGGTTTGGTTGAATCATAATTTCACGGAAAAGAAAGAAAAGTTTGATTCTTCTCTCAATGCAGACACTGCTTCTGCTGTTCAAGAATTTCTTGCGAGGTACCTACTCTTGAGGAGGCCGTAACTTGCTTTCTGTCTGTATCTAGCCTCCAAGGTTTATAAACAATATCAGAAGCTCTTATCTTGATTTGATCTCACAAAAAGAGCGACTGAGTTCTTTTATTCGACGTCGATTTCCTCTGTGAACTAAGAGTTCCATTCTTTGGTTATTTCAGTAGCTACGGATAGTAGATCCATCACGGCGGAGCCCCTCATCATCATGATAAGACTTTCACTGACGACTGGGTTCCTAGTATCTCAAAGTTTTCTTCAGTAACCCTGAGGGGTCTCAGGCAATTGTCCTTCTGGCTCAAATACACACACCTAAGAATTCAACCGTTAATGGGGAGGACAATTA
This sequence comes from Leptinotarsa lineolata, assembly GCA_015342045.1. Classification (NCBI taxonomy): domain Eukaryota; kingdom Metazoa; phylum Arthropoda; class Insecta; order Coleoptera; family Chrysomelidae; genus Leptinotarsa; species Leptinotarsa lineolata. The sequence continues at coordinate 738 of WOGR01009022.1, read as the reverse complement.
TCTTCGCGGGGGAAACTCATGCGGCAGGGGTTTTTTAACGGCCTCCGCTACAGTAACATGAATTAGAATCAAGATATGTAACAAGAATAAAATTCGTGTTGACAAAAACTCTAAATGAAAATGGAATACAAAAGTAACGAAACAATAATACATATTACTACTTGGGCTGGAAAGTCTCGGGACTAACGCATAGATGGCGCTACTCTTATTGCATTCACAGCTTTTTCAGTTAGTACTAACCTTCGAAAGAAATCTGTTAGAATTTCATGATATTCTACTCATAAGTTTGTGAGTTATTGTGCTGAGAGTTACACTACTTTTACACTGCTTCTTTATGGGAGAAATATATAATTCCAGCAAAGCAATGACTTGGAAAATATTAAAAGAACTCCGCTTCATCAGAAACAACACGTAAAAGTTGGTTTGCTGACTTCAAACGTGGTCATAGAGACATCGATGATGCAGGACGCAGTCGACGTCCAAATGAGGCAGTAACACAAGAAAACATAAAAAAATCCACAAAATTGTTTTGAATGATCGAAAAGAGAAGTTGCGTGAGTTGGCTAATATTTCGAAGATATCAAAAGAACGTGTTTATATAATGATAATAATAATAATAATAATAATAATAATAATAATAATAATAATAATAATAATTTTATTAAGCCATTGTGGTATAATATATACATATGGAACGTCAATTCAATCACACTATTTACACTTAGTACATAGGTGAAA
>WOGR01009021.1:0-11544 GCA_015342045.1 Leptinotarsa lineolata | reverse complement strand
TGTACGAGTATGAGGGTGATTTAAGTGCAATTTTTATAAAGAGCTTCCTTCTTCTCATTCACTAATGTATCTAGCAGAGTAGACGCGATGGACCCATGGACACATTTTTCTCAAAATTCCGTGATAAGTGAGCTTCACCAGGAAAATATTCCAGAAAAGCCTTTTGATTTGAACAAATTCACTGCAATGTCTTGCATTTTTGAACAAGGTATAGAGATATAATTAATATAGAAAATGTTTTCGATACTTTTTGTCAACAAAATCTAGCCGATTTCTCCGTCTTTCTAGCTTTATTATTTGATACTATAATTCAATACATATTATTTCTCATCATTCGATGTAGTAGATTTCTGATGTAACTGAAGGAAGTTTGAAATTTTTTTGAATGAGCATGAAAATAAATACTCGTTATATTATGTTGAATTTTTGATTAACCGCAAAAATGAATCTATGAAAAAGTTACAAAATTGGATGATATTTTTTGAAAATCCATAATAATGACTGGGAATTTTCAGTGACAACTGTAATTTAATAAATTCACCGTATTATCTTTGCACTCATATGTCGTCACGTTAAAATTATTGAAAAAGTATGTAATTGTTGATGAAATAGATTCTCATCTATAACCTATCCAACCAAAGATGATTTCGGTCTCATTTTCTCCTCTCACATTTCCTGTCAATTTTCAAAAATTTTCTCAAAGAAAATCAACTAGATCTACCTAGCTTACGGATTTGAAAAGGAAATGTTTTTTTCAAAGCCAACCCAACCTAACGTACGTAGTTAAAAAGAATTATTTTATCAAAAAGTAACCCCACCCATAACCTAACTTACCTGTGCAGTTGGAGTGACAATTCTGAATCAAATATTAAACTAACCTAGCCTACAAAGTTGAAAAGAAAATTTTTTCATCAATAACGAACTCAGCCTATAACATAACCTATCTTTCGGAGCTATGAGCAAAAACTAACCTTCCAGGAAATTGAGGAGAAAATTTTGTTTTCGAAAATTAACCTAACCTAAAACCCAGACAAATAATGTGCATTATAGATCTAAAAGTTATTTACGATATGGTAATATAATTATTCACAACCCAGAATCAATACTACGTGATTCGTGTTACCAATATATGAGTATCCATTGATGTATCTCAATTTGGAGATTTACTGGCCGAGTTCGCAAAAGAATAATTCAGTTTCAATAATGTTTCATCAACCCAGTTCTACAACTTTTCTAGAAAAGTATAATATTCGTTAATTTGTTTTTTGAGAGAATGAATTTCGAAGTAAATGACAAACACAAAACATCTGAAAGTGTATTGAATAATTCAAGACCTAGTAATTTTCGTCAGATCGATTTTAACATAACTGGACAATCAATTTATGCTTCTGTATGGTATTATATTCATGGGTTCGGATAGTGAACTTCCTTCTTTTGAATTTATTGCCTAATATTAGCATATTTCTAAAATATTTTTTTGGAATCTAAAATTCGTGATCTGGAATATTAAAATTACTTGGATATCTGTAGGCTTTCTGCATAATCAACCTCGAAATTCTCTTTTGAATTAATCCAATCCTACGTTAATTTGCTTTTTGTACTCCTCCCCATCCTGGTATTCCATGACACTTTCCACTTAAATGGAATATTTTTTTTACGATTCAGATCGAGTATACGCTATTTTTTCATTATAAATTTGATCGCTTCGTAGGTGTTTGTACAAAGTTTGGCTTTCAAAGTGGTAAAGGCAGTAATGATGCAATTTTCTCAATCATGGAAAAAGTGTATACTGGAATAAATAGTGGCGATGTTGCTCCTGCAATATTTTCCGATTCTTTAAAGACTTCCGACTGTGTGGATCACGAAATACTGTTGCGGAAGCTTCCTTACCACGGCTTCAGAGGAGTTATACTGAGCTGGTTCAGCTCATACTTGTCAGGCCGTAGCCAGATGGTGAAAACAAACCATCGCTCAGGAATTGGGAAAATATGTAAGGGTGTACCTCAAGGTTCAATACTAGGGCCAACATTGTTCTATGTCAACTATTTGATAGTTATGAATGTCTCAGAAAAATTAACATTATTTAAGGACGATACCACTATTCTTTGGCAATCGGGCTATGCAAATGATTTTACTAAAATCATACCCAACAATATAATGAAAGTTAAGAGTTGGTGTTTGACAAGGTTGGTGCTTGTGATTGCTTTGTGATTTTAAGGCAAGCATTCTAGAGTCAATTCAATGCTTCTGGGGGACATTTTCTATAGGTAGCATTTTATTATTGTTAACGAGGTCTCGCCGTGAAACGTGCAATTCCTAGCACAGATTAAATGGCAAACAATTGATATTTTGTACGAAAAATCATCGTACCTCAAGAAATTTTGTAGTGAATAAACCCACTGTACATTGAACATATGGAAATGATAATGGATACGCAATTACGTAATTTATTCATCTACCACGCTATTTTCTCACTTGCTGGATTATTTTGGGTGTTGGCTTCATACCAGAATGTATGTTCGTACTGACACATCTCATCTGCATAGACATATATTTATAAAAACGACAAACTCATTAATTAATGACGTAAATTTCGTTGCGAGAAGTTAACAATATTTTTAAGAAAATTTGGGTGTCAACGGAAAACCTTGAATAAACAAATTCAAGCTTTTATATACGTAAATCGTTTGAGACGCGACACAGACCATATGCTGTGCTACATCTAAATATTTTTCGGTTAGAAACTATGCAATTCCAGGCGTCTAAAGTCGAATGAATAAAAAAGACAATCAATTAGTAACTGTACAGAAACTCACCTAAATAAATGTTGTTTATTTGAAAGGGTTATAATTTTCAGGAGATGATAGATTTAGGGAAAAATATTCTTGGCTTTCTACTTCTCCATCTATACAGGGTGTTATTGAATGAATGCGATATACTCCAGAGAGGAATTCTGCATAGAAAAATAATTACGGTTGGCTATTCAACTTTCGTCTACAAATGCTTCGTTCTCCGGGATACGAGGTATTGACGTTCGTCTTAAAAACTGATTATTCATGTATTGGTGGGTGTTAAGTTATTGCGCATTTGTTGACATGCAATTAAGAAAATTATGGTCATCATTAGCGCACACACGGATAATTATCTCAATGTTTTTTTAGAGGAAAAAAATGGCATGCTACTCAATAATGTATCCGTTTGAATATATTTCCAATCTCCGTTTTTCAGCTGATCACACTGCTGCTATCTCGAAAATGGTAAGACATATAAGGTTGGTTGAGTTTGACAAAAGTTTACTATTTTTGGAAACTAGAAAAAAAATTTTCAGATCGTGAATATCAGTGGTTGTTTTCGAAACATTTGTCAAGAACTGGAACTGTTGAATTTCGTTTTTTGGGCTCTACAACATCCATTCAGAAGGACAAGGAAGAACGCAGAAGAACTGTCAATACTACATATTTGTAATAACCTGATGTAGACAAATATATAAGAGACGTTTCGTTCATTACATTTCATCATCAACTTATTTTTTTTTTATACGGACCTGTATTGTAATATATAGATTTTTTTACGGACAAAACACAAGCACTACAGGAAAATCCTTGAGGAGCTCTGAGAGCGGTGCCGCTGCGAAAGTAGCGATTCGCATTGGATTCAAATCGCTGGAGATTAAATCCATTTGGAAAAATGTTCTCAGGAAGTTTATTCTACACAAAGGCAGTTCTCCAAATGAAAGAGTTAATGAACAGTGAAGTTCGAAGTGTACTGAGTTGAACCTCAAAACGATGAGCAGCCACAGTCTGTCGCGTATTTCTGATATGTTCCGCTCTTGGTGAAATCAAATATGCCAAGTCGCTTGAACACTTCCCGTGAAAGTATCTATAAAAGAGAGACAAATTTCCAACCTTTCTTCGATGTTTTAGACTATCAAGGTTGCAAGTGATGTTCGCGTCTCCAATCAGGCGGATGACTCTTTTCTGGATGGAATCCAGGAGCTTCAATGTATGCTTAAGGGCGGAGCTCTATATATGAGAAAAAACTCCAAAGGTCTGATCTGAGCTTTATAAAACATCAAAAGTTGCTGGGCTGTGTACATTATTCCAAGCTTTTGGGCACTTCGAGCAATGGTGCAACAAGTGGCGAATCAAAATTAAACTCACCAAAACCCCAACCATTCTCCTTAGACACCCAAACACCACTACCCGTCCCAAACTAAACAGTGACCACTTGAACGCAGACTTTCAGGAAAGAACATCATTCTTTTAGACTCGGTGACCTACTTGGGAATCACTTTGACGAGGACTCTCAACTGGATAACCGACCAATGAGAAACAGGACTCTGGACAGAGTCCGGAAAAGGGAAAATCTACTGAAAGCTCTGAGAGGCAAGTTCGGGAGATGCGACAGTAAGGCTCCTCTACACACCTACAAAATGTTTATGAGATCGATCCTGCATTACAAAGCCACGATATACTGTACGCTTCCCCCTAGAAAATCCCACCGCATCCTAACTACTGAGAGAAGACTCCTTCGTAACGTACACAACCCATCATGGTGTTACCATCCCAAAAGCTATACAACCTAAAAAATACTACCCCAATCAATCTCAGATTTAAAGACCTCCAAGGACGTTATGTTGCCACAACGATGAACAGCAACACCGCTGCAATCAGTACACTGACTACGTCATGGACACCCCGTGGAGGATCCAGAAGGATACCTAGGAAGAAGCTTCCGTTTTACCCAGCCAGACTCCTGATAGCGATGGAAAACCAGACGGAGCAAATCCAAGACATCCTGGAGGAATTCCCACTAGGTATCAGATAATGGACGACTACACCCTGGAAGGAACTGATATCATACAAGAACCATCCTCAACATAACTACTCGAACCTAAGGAATGACTGACCATAGTAATTGACCCGGACTATCCTAACGGAATGAGAACAAACAAAATGCAAGATAACCAAGACACACAACAACATACACACCAACTCCAACCCTGAAAAAGCAAAAGCCTGTAGCGGAGCTGCCCTCCCCCTCATAATCCCTGGTTAACCTAAATATGTAATTTTCAATGTGATTTTGAATTGAATTGAGTTGAATGCCTACAAATTTTTCATCACATCTATGTCTATGCGTTTCTGTGTTCAGCTTAATTTTGGATTGGGTGCTGCTATTCAATCTCCAAATGATAGTCAGATATTCCATAATCAGAGGTTTTTGATGTCATTCTATGTGAACTTACAAACTTGCCAAACCTCGTCAGTTATTTGTGAATATCATTGCTAAGCTAGATCTATCGCTCTCTTCTGCACTATTTGAAATGGCCAACAAATCAGCTTCCTCTGCATTCCAGATGATTCAAATTCGCTTCATCAAGTTCTCTGATTAACTCAATTAATATAAATCACTTCAATTAGTCGGATAGAAAGGGTCGCAGTTGGAGTTGGAATGTTGCGTTTCTCACACCCTACCTGTTTGGACTAATGAATATGTAATTAAGGTTTGTATATTCTACCGCGCCGTGATTCAATGGTCAGTGGTCAACTCCGAAGATTCGTATCCCTGCTCACGTTCATGTACCTGGGGAGCTCTCCTAATGGAGATTTGATATTAATAATTTTATTTCTCCCTCTCGCATCGTCCAGAGAGATTCCTGAGAGGAAATGGAATACATATAGTTGTTGAGTTTCCGTCGAATTTCATTTAGCTCATGAATTCGTACGTTTCTAAATGATTCGAAGAGACTTCAGAATGTACGGGAAATTTCGCAAAGGATTAGGTGGAAAAAGAAGGAAATAATAATCTTGCCAGTAAAACTTCTATTATGAATTTGAAAAGCGGTAGATGTCTCTTGAAGTGCTCCGCCTTATTTCAGTTCTGTACGTACTGAAAAAAAGGTACATTGAAGCAGAGAAAAACTATCCAGTCGAAGAAGCACTTCAGAACATACAGAGGAAGCTATTTGAAGACGGGTATTTGGAAGATAAAACGAACCCACCTATAGAAGTAATTATGGAATTACTAGGGTGCTGTGTACGAAACTGCTATTCCCAATTGAAGGGTCAATTCTTTACACAAGATGAGAGACTGCCAGTGGGATCACCACTTTCACCAGTTATAGCCATCATATATATGGAGTGGTTTGAAACTCTGGTAATTGAGGAAGCCTACAAGAAACCGCGACTCTGATTGAGATACGTTGACGACACCTTTATAATATGGAACCACGAAAATACCAGACTAGACGCCATCCTGAAGGACATCGACAGCACACTTTCACAACGGAGAAGGAAGTCCACAACGAATTGCCTTTCTTAGACGTATTGGTGAAGAGGACCGACACTAAGTGGGAAACATCTGTATGCCGAAAAACCCACTCACACGGGACAGTATCTGAATCACGAATCCAACCACCATCAGTCGGCTAAAAGAGGAATCATCAAGACTCTAGTAGACCGTGCTTTTGGGCTCTGCAATACGAAGAAAGGTCTGGAGAAAGAACTAGGCATCATCAAAAATGATCTTCAACGGAATGGGTACCCCAAAGTGATGGTAGAATAGACTTTGGCTAAAAGACAGCAAGAACTTCGCAAGGAAGACAAGCCGTTACAACCAGTACTTGCACTTCCCTACATCAGAGGATTATCGGTAAGAATAAGAAAGTACAACATCGGAACCTGGTTCAGATTCGGAAACACTATCCGTAGTAGCCTTACGAAAACCAAGCCACCAAACGCAGACTGCGATTTCAAGAATTGCATTTACCGAATACCCTGTGAGTGCGGAAAATCCTATATCGGTGAAACCAAAAGGCAATTGAAAGTCCGTATTGCCTAGTATACAAAACACAAACAGCGAGGGGAAACCAGCAAATCAGGAATAGCAGAGCATGTTTGGACCCATCAACATAACATCGAGTGGTCCCAAGCTGAAATCATACACAAGGACAAACACTGGTTTAGAAGAAAAGTCAAAGAAGCCACATATATGATATCCAACAACGTATTCAGCCAAGCTAACGTAGAGATTCGCAACGTATGGAAACCCATAATCAAAGAAAAAATAGCCAACTCCCGCCAAACGGTCATCTCCCGCTGAACCGGTGGAGCGGAGAGAGGAGATAAGTGATAAGTGAAAGGAGGGGATAAGTGAAAGTACTAGAAAGAGCCATCTCTCGGAGGAATAAGTCCAGTCATCACCCGAAGACGATTGTGGATACTAACAATCGAAACGTCGTGAAGTAACGTGGTTTGAAATCGACTAATTTTTTAATTATATTAATTTATTTTTATTTCATTTGTTCAATTTTTCACTCGTATTTTATTTCATTGTGAATTCTTTTCAGGTTTTTTTGCTCAATATATTTGCTATTTCCAGCTATTCTTTTAATTTTTAATTGTATTGTTTATTTCAGGGATTTCAAATCATTTTATTAGAAAATGGGAGTCCGAACTTATGAAATTCAAAAACTATTGAATTGCTAATTCTGCAAATGAAATATAATATTGTATTCCCAATTCTGGGGCAAAAATATTTTATATTCAAGAAACACTTACAATAACACAACACGTGTTTTGCCATATAATGGCTTCTTCAGGCGTATCTCTTTGAGCATATTTGTCCGATGGGGACTATTTATATTACTGGAACTGACAACATTACTATCGATAGAAGAAATGTGGCAAACATCATTATAAAGTTTGACAATTTCAAGCATAAACGTACAACGTTTTGATGTACAAGTACTATTTGTTCCATTCTTTCAAATTACTCGTAGAATCCCACCTGAATAGACTACACAATTTGAGGTAATTATCTTTTCATCTTCTTTTTTCTTCTCAGCTTCTTTGTGGCTGTATGAGATTATCAATTTTCAGTTTGAGTTATATTTTATTTAAATGGTGATTTTGCGTGTTCGTCGAAATTCTGCTATCGGGAAAAAATGGATCAACGAATTTGCATCAGATTTCATGTAAAAAATGAAAATAGATGCTCAAAAACACTTGAAATGGTGACAATGGCATACGGTGATTATGAGTCATAAAAATGTTAACAAGCTTTCCACAAAAGGCCGGAAAGATATTAGTGACGAGACGCTTACTTTGGACTCCCCAGCACATTAGTAACCGATGAAAATATTGAGAAAGTGAAGAAAATTGTCAATGAAGAATCGTCGAATCACTATTGGAGAAGTTGCTGCACCGTAATCATGCCTCAGCCACCGTATTCACCCTGCGACATTTTCCTGTTCCCAATATTGGAAAGACCCATGAAAGGACGGCGTAAGTATATTATAGACACTAGAAGTCACAGCATTCTAGGAATGACCTCTGACTTTATGCCTCCAACTGTCAACTACGAACTGCCTTATAAAGTACTTTTCCTGAGTAGAGGGGACTGGATCCTCCGGGAGAAGGAAATATTAAGAGCAGATAGTTGTTGGTTCACAGATGGATCAAAAAAACCTTCAGGCTCTGGTGCAGGGGTTTTCAGTTGCAGATCCAGGACAGAGATATCAACCTGCCTAGGAACCTATGCGAGTGTATTCCAAGCGGAAATCTTTGAATTATGTGCGGAAAGAGTGGTAGAATCCAACCTCACCCACAAGTCGATAAAAACTTTCTCGGACAGTCAAGCGGCGTTAGAAGCTCTTGGCTCCTACCGAGCAACGTCTAAATTGGTATCAAATTGCCAAAAACGACTCTTCTCAATAGGAAGACTTAACAAATTCTCTCTGGCCTGGATTCCTGGTCACACTGGCCTGGAAGGCAACGAGGCTGCTGACTTTCTTGCAGGGGAGGGTGCTACAAGTAGCTTCATTGGACCAGAACCTGTCATTGGCATTGATTTAGGCTTTGCCAAACAAACATTGAACACCTGGATGGCAAAAAGTTTCAAAGACATCTGGCAAAATCTTCCAGGATTGGCTCACTCCAAGGCGTTCATTCACCTTTCGAAGCTTGAAACCAAAAATTTGTTGGACTTTAGTAGGGATGAATTACGATGTCTAAAAGGCCTCCTTACAGGTCACTATCGTCTGAATCATCATATGCAGAAACTTGGACTGTCAGAAGACAGTGTCTGTCGCCTCTGTTTGGAATATGATGAAACAGCAGAGCACATACTTTGTGCCTGCCCCGCCGTGGACCGTGAATGGAATTAGGTTTTCAGACTTTGGTAGAACCACATTTTGGCCATCTGACCTGAAAAATCACTCACCATACAAACTAATTGGTTTCGTTAAGAAGCTGGTTTTATTTGGTCCAGTTCAAATAGGTGTGAGCCACAATAAATCCTTGTGGGTTGTGGTGGAGGGTCGAATAGATCCACTCACTTCTCACCCAACCTAACCTAAACTAAGCCAAAACTTTTCCAGAAATTATTTAGTCCTGAAAATGAACCCCCTTCATTTTGAACACTCAAATTTTTCGGAAATTTCAATAACTTCCACATTTCCCACTTCTCCTAATTTTTTATTCCTATCACTCTCTATATAATTCAGTCAGTCCAGGGAAAAATCAAGAAATTAATATTCAAAACACAATTTTCCAAATGAATTTCTTTGTTTACTTTCGTTTCAGCGGCGTGAATGTTTACTTTGTGTATTGGAGATTCAAATATATGAAGCTTATCACTTCACGAAATCAATTCGGATGATTATGTGAATTAGATTTTTCTGTGAAAGATTTCATCCATACCCGAAGCAAACTTCCAAGTATGGTTTGCATTACTTCGGAAATCCTTAAAAAATACATATCGAAGCCTCTGACATATATTATGGATTCCAATTTGAGAACAGGAACTGTTTCTGATGCATTCAAAACAGCAGTAATAAATCCCCTGTTCAGGAGTGGTGATCGCACAAATACCAGCACCTACAGACCTATCTCACTTATTTCTAATATCGCGAAAATTTTTGAAGAAATATTGAAAAATAGACAACTCAGTTCTTCGAATAGATATGAGATCCTATTGAATATTCAATCCGATTTCAGAAAAAATAAATTGACAGAAGTTGCCATCGCCAATATTACTGCGAAACTTCAATACTGGGTATATTTGTTGACCTTAAAAAGGAATTCGATACAGTTTGCCACGAGAAGCTGTTGGAGGTGTTGGAGAGCATTGGTTTCAGTGGATAAACATATGACCTCATGAAAAGCTATTCAACAAATAGAAAACAACACGTGGAAATTGGTGAGAGTATCAGCCCAGAAACAGTGGTTATATACGGAATTTCCCAAGGAAAAATTCTCGGACCAATACTCTTTAACATATATATTAATGTCTTATTCAGAATCGATACAGAGGGACACGTTGTGAGTTTTGCTGATGACATAGTTATATTATACAAAGCAGCGAACTCAAAACAATAGTTGAGAGAGACTTTGCCATAATAATGAATTGTTCAAATAATCGTCTTTTCACTGTCAGCAAGACATATTTCGTACCCTTCTCCCCCTATCCTAGGTACCTGTCATCTCACAAGACGCTGAAAATTATGAATCAAAATACATCTTCCGAAATATCAGCGAAATTGTATATGAAATATATTGGTATTTTCCTCAATAGCAACTTGAAATGAGACACACAAATCAATAAACTTGCAATAAAACTTAGATCAACACTACACACATTCAGGTATCTGAATAAAATACTAGATCAGCTGCAAATGAGAATCTTGTATTATGCGCTAGCGAAAAGCCTCTTACGTTATAAAATAATAGCATGGGGCTCCGCCACTGATAATTATATAAACCCTTTAGAAAGAATATAAAACCGCCTAATCAAATCAACATACTCACTCACCAGCATATTCTCAACTAAAGAACTATTCACAAAAACAGGTCACCTTGGCATAAGACAGCTATTCTTCCAGAAAACTGTTGCAAGACAACACTTTTACAGAGCCGAACTAGAACTCCCAGAGCACACTTATAGCACTAGGAATAGACAAAACTCCTATGTTATCCTTCGGCCACACAGAAATATCTTACAGCATAGTTTCGTTCACTCAGGGCCAAAATTATATATCGTCATTCCAACCGACCTGAAATTGATTATTGCCCAGAAATTTTTCATCTCCAAACTAAAGAGGTGGATTGAACAAATACCGAAACTGGAAATCCATCAACTTGTTGATGTTACAAATATTCACTACTTATGTGCAGAAAGCGAAAATTTTATTTATTTATTTATTTCAACAATTAACTTGTGAAAAATACAGGAAAATTTAAAAAAATGTCAAAAGGTAATATAACAGCGTAATACAATACAGATTGAAAAAATTGTTATAGATATTCACATAAATATAAATATACATACTTGTTTACATACATAGATACACATTGATTCGCATATACTTGAAAAGCATATTGCCTACATATTCCATTCAAAATTCAAATTTCCTAATTGAAAAATTCTTCTATGGTGTAGCAGTTTTTGCGAAGTAAGTGTTCTTTCAGGAGATTTTTGAAAAATGTTAAAGAAGCTGCATTCTGTATGTGATCTGCCAGAGAATTATAGCATTTGCATCCA